>JBBPLO010001146.1:0-12030 GCA_038089835.1 Retiboletus flavoniger | reverse complement strand
TTAGAATCGCTAAGGTGGGTGAGCTCAGAGGGACTTGGGATGGACTCAAGAAGGTACGCTAATATTGCGCAGATCAAGAATAAAGAAACGAGATACAGGGACATGAGACTATATACCAGAGAGACTTCCCACGCACGGACTGAGTGGATTAAGTAAGTAACGGGGACACGACTAAGTATGAGAGAACTTAGTTAGGAGAGAAGAGTCCGGGGGAGGGAGATGGAGAGAGTAGTAAAAGATCAGGGAAAGCATACTAAGGAGAGCATAGATGGGCCTCCTATCAAGAGGTAGACTTCTTGTGCCCGAAGGACACGACGTCCTCAGTAAGAGACTAACGAAGAAAAGTGTACGAATAGTAGACATCGATGATGAGGGAATAAAACTGTAACAGTTTGTAAGATACCAGGGATAGGATGCGAGTAATTTCAAATGGGCCATAATGTTTCGGGGTTAATTTCCATGATGGAAGTTGGAGGCGGAGATTGGTGGCTTCCAACCAGACCTGGTCTCCGACTTTCCACAGGGAAAAACTGCAGAACAACCAGGAGGATATTAACTTCCATCTGGATTTGTGGGCAGTGAGGGCTTCTTTTCTGTTTTCGTCAAGGGTTGCTAGGTGGTTTTCGAGTGCTGGGATGAAGGTTTTGCCAAGTGGAGGGAAGGTTCTTGGTTCATAGCCATATAGTAGGGAGAATGGGGATTTCTGGGTGGAGGAGTGGGGGGCAGAATTGTGATGGAACTTAGCAGCTGATAGTGCAGTTGACCAGGAGTGGGGGTTGTTGGTGCAAAAGATGCATAGGTATACTTCAAGTGCTTGGTTCGTTTGTTCAGTTTGGCCATCAGTTTGAGGGTAATAGGTGGATGATAAGCAGATGTCGTATTTTAGGAGTCAGGCGAGTTTGAAGGCGAAGGCTGAGGTGAATTGAGGGCCTCAATTAGATATGATGGAGTTATAGAGGCTGAATTGTTTGAATACGTTATCAAAAAAAAGGAGGGCTACCCCTGCAGCATCAATGGTTTTAGAGCAGGGAAGGAGAATGACTCCCTTTGTAAGACCATGGTCGACCACGACCATGATAGAATCAAAGGAGTTGGACAGAGAAAGATCTGTGATGAGATCCACAGAGAGTTGGCAGAAGGGGATGAAGGAGGATGAGGCAATGGGGATAAGAGGGGGGTGTGAAGGATGGGTGTTGACCTTATTCTGTTGGCAGGTGGGGCAGCCTGCAATAAAATGTTTGATGAAGGTTGCTAGATCTGGCCACCAAAAATCGCGTTCGAGGATCGATTTGGTGCAAAAAATGCCCATGTGACCTGAGAGTGGAGAGGAGTGGATGGAGTGTAGGAGAGGGGATCTGGCTGGTGGTGGGATGTACATTCTGTGGCAGAAGAATAGGTGGCCATTTTCGAAAGTCCAGTCGGATGCGAGGGAGCGAGGAAATAGAGGGGAGGAGGAAGAGATGGTGTCTAGTGTGTGAATGACCAAGGGGTCTGAGGGGGTGGAAGATTTGATGAGGTCAGTGAGGGTTATGTCGAGTGTGTTGATGATGAGAGGTTCGGGGAGGATGGGGGAATCAATGTTGTCGGATGAAGTGTCAATGTGATCTCAATGAGAGAGAGCGTCCACAGGTCCCATCTTGGTACCAGGGGTAACCTTCCATCTGATATCAAAATCTTGGAGGAAGAGGGCCCAACGGGCTTGCCATTGAGAGAGTTTGCGTGGGTCACATAAGTAGGAGAGGTTTTTATGGTCAGTGATGATGATGATGGGGTGGGCAGCACATTGCAGATGATGACGCCATTCAGAGAGAGTGAGGATGACTGTGAGGAGTTCTCTGTCATAGATATCATAGTTTCATTCAGTGGGGGCAAGGGTTTTCGAGAAATATGCTAGGGGTCAGAGGTCTCCATTCAAATCTGGTTGCATCAGGATGGCACCTGTGGCCGACAGGGAGGCGTCGGTCATGAGGGAGAATGGTTTAGAGGGGTCGGGAAGGGCAAGGACAGGAGCAGAGCAGAGGGCAGAAATGAGGGAGTGGAATGCATTTTGTTGGAGGGAGGTCCAATTCCAGGTTTTGTTCTTTCGGGTGAGAGAGACCAGAGGGGCGATAATATTGGAAAAACTGGGGATGAATTTCTGATAGAAGTTGGCGAACCCAATGAAGGATTGGATGCCTGTGACCATTGTGGGGGGTTTCCAATCTTTGAGGGCAGCGAGTTTGTGAGGGTCCATCTGCACTTCACCATTCCCAATGATGAGGCCAAGATACTCCATGGTTGGTGTGTCGAAGGAACATTTTGAGAGTTTGAGAGAGAGGTTATGTTCGCATAGGTGAAGGAGAACTCATCGAGTGTGTTCATGGTGGAGGAGAAGGGGACCTTTAGTGCAGATGCCAAGGTCATCCATGTAGATCTTTAACCATCGTTCGGTGATCATGTCGGCGAAGATGTGGTTCATGAATGCTTGAAAGGTGGAAGGGGCGTTGGAGAATCTGAAAAACATTACTGTGGGTTCGAAGAGCCCCAAGGGGGTGATGAAAGCAGCCTTCCATTGGTTGGATTCTCAAATGCGGATGTTGTTATATCCCCAACGGATGTCCACTTTAGTGAAGTGATTGGCGTCCTTCATGTCGTCTAAGAGGTCAGAGATGAGAGGTAGGGGATAGGCATTCCAAACAGTGTGGGAGTTTAGATATCGATAATCTTGACATGGGTGGAGTGTTCCATCTTTCTTTGGGACAAAAAAGAAGGAGGAGGCTTGAGGGGATTTGAAAGAGACGATGCGACTGGTATTGAGGTACTCTTCAATGAATTTCTTCAGGGACTCTTTCTCTTTGGGATTCAAGGAGTAGATCTCCGTGATCTTTGGGACAAAGGAGTCTTTGAGGTCGATAGTATGATCAAAGGGGCGGTGGGGTGGGAGGAGATTGTGGTGGACTCCATGAGGATGTCAGCGAAGTCTTTGCAGAAGTCGGGGATAGTTGTGGAAAGGGGGATGGACTTCTGGGCAATCTCAGTTGAAATGGTTAGTTTGTAGATGTTCTCTTCCTCGACCTCCTTCTGGGGAGGGCACTCATGAAGAGTCCTTTTGACCCTCGTGGGAGGCGTTAGGATAGAGAGGGTGCATGTCTTCCAATTGATGTCGGGGTTCCACTTAGTGAGCCAGGGCATGCCCAGGATGATCTGAGGTTCTTTTTGCTGAAGAGTGAAGAGGGTTTCAACGGAAGAAAAGAAGCCATGGGAGATGGTGGTGGTGGTGGTCCAGCAGATGGTCCCAGCTGAATTCAGGGTTTCATCAATATTATAGACGAGGATTGGATGGTGGACTTTTAAGAGATGGAAATTTCCTCTGGGTAGGAGGCAAGGATCAATGAAATTTCCAGTTGCGCCTGAATCAATAAGGGCAGAGGTTTTGACATTTTGTACTTTGACATCAAGATGGAGAGTTCTATTTTTCTGAGATGCTACAAGTACATGGATGAAATCTAGAGAAGAAGACATCAAGGCTGCTTCCCTTCTCAAAAATCCTTTGCCTTTTGTACATTGGCAAATTGGATGGCGTTTGCCTCCTCTCCTTCTTTGTCCTTGTCGTAGCACATTTTGAGAACTGAGAGGATCTCGGTTTCATTTTTACCAGTGGTACGGAGGGAATTTATGTATTGTTGGAGAGGGGAGAGTGTGACGGGGGCTAGAGAGGGCATGGGTGCGGAAGTGGCAGTGGTGGTGGTTCTAATATTCTGGGGGCATCCAGGATTCTTCCTGCAGTTATGGGCATTGTGTCCGACTGTTCTGCATTGGAAGCATTGACCTTTTTGATACATTTAGCTCTTTCGGTGGGGGTGAGTTTGGTCAGCATGGTGGAGGTATCTATATCCATGGCATTGGGGTCTTTGGGGGTGTATTGGTTAAAAGAAAATGGAGAAGGGGTAGTTCCCATGTGGAGGGCTTGGATTCTCATTTTCTGGGTGTGGAAGGTTTTGGCCTTGGTCACCCAGTCAGCGATGGTGGTGGGAACAGTTCCCATAGATAGAATCATGGTTGTTAGTTGTTGGTTGAGCCCCAAGATGAAGTGGTCGATGAGGGTGGTCTTGTTTGTGATGTCAGATTTTCTAGCGAGGTTCTGGAAATCAGTGATGTATTGTTGGAACCCATCACTAGAATGGGAGATCTTCTGGTGCAGTTTGGCCAGCTTGAGACAAGTGGTGGCCTTTACATCATAGGGGAAGAAGGTAGTTTCAAAGTCACTGATGAAGTCTTTGAAAGATTTCCTGGAGACGATGGTGGGATCAGCCATTTTGTCGTACCATGTTTCTGCGAAGGAGACTCCTCTTTCAGTGGGCATTTTGTTAAGGGTGGTCATGATTTTCTCAGGATCTCCAGGATAGAGGTTTTGGTTGATCTGGAAGTAGGCGTTCATGGCCTTCATCCATTGAGAGGTGTCAGAGGGGGTCCCGGAGAAGTTGGCAGGGAGAGCAGCTTTTAATTCGGAGGGCATGGTGGGTGAGGGTGAGCGAGAGATGTCGATTGGACTAGGTTGACGAGGGGGTGGGCTGGGTTGATGAGGGGGTGGGCTGGGTTGACAAGGGGATGAACTGGGTTGGAAAGGGTTGCTTGGTCATGGAGCTTTGGGTGATGATGCAAAGGATGGGTCTAGGAGTGGGGTTCTACTGGAGCTGGCAATTCGTCTGGAGGGTAATCGGTATTGGGAGAGATCCGGAAGTTTGGAATCACTATCCCCAGGGGCTTTGAACGACGTGGTGAGGGGGGGTGGTGGGTCCTTCACCTAGAGAGGTGGGAGTAAGGAGATTCTTGATCTTTTGTTACATGTAGCGTATCAATGGAGACTAGGGCATGAGGGAGGATTAACTATCAGGCGATACTCACGAAGAGACTGACATCTGATAGAAAAACAAAGATGTTTAACTAGGATCTGTTACGATTTTCTTCCCTTATCATCGTTTTCTTCTATTAGTATACTTCACTTGTCTCATCTCTTACTACGGACATCGCGTCTCGCGGGCACAAGAGGTATATCTCTTCATAGAAGGTCCTTCTATGCTCTTCATGATCTGTTTTCCATAGAACTCTGTCACTCCATCTCCTTCTATACGGACTCATACCTCCTAGCTAAGTTCTCTTGCACTTAGTTGTATCCCAAACCCCTGCCTAGTCGGTTGGTCTGTGTGCGGGAAAACCCCCGAGTATATAGTCCTTCAATTCTTTTGTATCATGCTTCCTTATTCTTGATCTGCGCAATACTAGCATACTTTCTTGAGTCCTCCCATTGTCCCTCAGTCCTGGTGATCTTAGCGACTCTAAGAATCACTCCATCCGTCTAAGTCTCTAACAGAAGTCGGTCTCTTCGTGAGTATCGCCTGTAGACGACTCTCGCATCTCTCAAGCCTCTCCCATTGTATGCTATGCGTAACAAAAGATCAAGAATATTTCTCGGTCCCACCTCCTCAGATGAAGGATCTATCCACATCTCACCATGTTGTTCCAAGCCCCAGGAGACAGCGACTCTGAACTCCCGGACCTCACCCAGTACCGCCTACCCTCCAGACGAATCACCGGATCCAGCCGGACCCCACTTCTTGACCCATCCTTCGCACCCTCGCCCAAAGGACAAAAACCAAGCAATCCCCCACGTCAACCCAGCCCACCCCCACATCAACCCAGCCCACCCCCATGTCAACCTAGTCCACCCCCACGTCAACCTAGTCCACCCTCACGTCAACCCAGCCCAATTGACCTTTTCCACTCGCCCTTCCCAAACATGCCCTCTGAACTTAAAGCTGCTCTACCTGCCGATTTCACTGGGTCCTCTTCCGATGCCTCCCGGTGGATGAAGGCCATGAAAGCTTATTTCCTGATCAACGAAAATCTCTATCCAAGGGACCCAGAGAAGATCATGACCATGCTTAACAGGATGCCCACTGGTCGAGGGGCGTCCTTTGCTAAAGCATGGTATGACAAGATGGCTGACCCTGACATCACCACTGGGAAGACCTTCCTCAACTTCACCAAGGACTTCGAAACCACCTTCTTCCCATATGACATGAAAGCCACTGCTCATTTGGAGTTAGCCAAACTACGCCAGAAAATCACCCACTCTCATGACAGATTCCAACAATACATTACCAACTTCCAGAATCTCACAGGGAAGTCTGACATTACGGATGAGGCCACCCTCATTGACCACTTCTCTCTAGGACTCGACCAACAGATCACCACCATAATCCTGTCTATGGGAACAGTCCCCACTACCATCGCAGACTGGGTAACGAAGGCCAAAACCTTCCATGCCCAGAAGATGAGGATTCAAGCGCTCCACACTGGGACCTCCACCACCCCCTTCTCGTTTAACAACCATTGCACCCCCAGCAAAGACCCCAATGCCATGGAAATAGACTTGTCCACTACCCTAACCAAGCTCACTCCCACCGAACATGCCAAATGCATCAAAGAAGGGTGATGTTTCCGCTGCTGAACCGTCGGACATGATGCCCGTAGTTGCAAGAAAACCACTGGCCATCCCCAGAACGTGCGAACCACCACTCTTGCTACCCCCCTCCCATCACCTACACCTCCTGCCCCCACCTTGCCGTCCCCCCTTCAACAGTATGTAAACTTCCTTCGCACCTCTGGAAAGGACGAGACAGAGATCCTTTCGGTCTTGAAAATGTGTTATGACAAGGATAGGGAAGAAGTAAACACTATCCAGTTTGCCAATGTACAAAGAGCTAAGGATTTTTAAAAAGGGAAGCAGCCTCAACATCTCCTTCCCTAGACTCTATCCATGTACTCATAGCATCACCAAAGAATAGAACTCTTCGTCTGGATGTCAAAGTACAAAGCATCGAAATCTCCGCCCTCATTGATTCTGGAGCAACCGGAAATTTCATCGACCCTCACCTCCTACCTCGCGGGGATTTCCATCTCAAGAAACTCCCCCACCCCATCCTAGCCTACAACATTGACGGAACCCTGAACACATCAGGAAGTATCTGTTGGACCACAACGACCCCCATCTCCCATGGTTCCTTCTCCTCAACCGAAACCCTCTTCGTCCTTCAGCAAAAGATCCCTCAGATTATCTTAAGCATGCCTTGGCTAACCAGGTGGAATCCCAACATTGACTGGTGGGACCGTACCCTCGCTATTTCAACACCTCCCCAGAGGGTTGAGAGGACTCCCCATGAGCGCCCTCCCCTGAAGGAGGTCGAGGAAGAGGAGGTTTACAAACTGACCATCTCCACTGAGATCGCTCAAAAAGCAATGCAATCCCAAATCACCATCCCTGAATTCTGTAAAGACTTCGCTGATGTCTTTGCAGAATCTTCTCACAATGTTCTCCCTGCCCACCACCCTTTTGACCACACTATCGACCTCAAAGACTCCTTCGCCCCAAAAATCGCAAAGGTCTACTCCCTGAATCCCAAAGAGAAAGAATCTCTCAGAGAATTCATTGAGGAACACCTCAAAACTGGACACATCGTCCCATCAAAGTCCCCACAAGCCTCCCCCTTCTTCTTCATTCCTAAGAAGGATGGGACCCTCCGTCCTTGCCAGGACTATCGATATCTGAACTCCCACACCATCCGGAATGCTTATCCCCTACCCCTCATATCTGATCTCTTAGAAGACATGAAGGACGCCGACCACTTCACCAAAATGGACATCTGATGGGGATACAACAACATCTGAATTCGCCAATCAGACCAATGGAAAGCAGCCTTTATTACTCCTCTAGGACTCTTCAAGCCCACTGTAATGTTTTTTGGATTCTCCAATGCCCCCTCCACGTTCCAATCGTTTATGAATCACATCTTTGCTGATATGATCGTGGAACGATGGTTGAAGATCTACATGGACAACCTAGGTATCTGCACCAAAGGCCCCCTCTCCCTCCATCATGAACGCACTCGACAAATTCTCCTTCGATTGCGTGAGCACAACCTCTCTGTCAAGCTATCAAAATGCTCCTTTGACTCTCAAACAATGGAATACCTGGGTCTGATCATCGGGAAAGGAGAAGTACAGATGGACCCCCACAAACTCACCGCTCTCAAGGACTGGAAACCCCCCACAACAGTCACCGGCATTAGATCATTTATCAGGTTCGCCAACGTTTACAGAAAATTCATTCCCAACTTCTCCAACATCGTCGCCCCCCTGGTCTTCCTCACCAAGAAAAACGAGACATGGAACTGGACCCCCCTTCAACAAAAAGCATTCCAATCTCTCATTTCCGCCCTTTGCTCCACTCCTGTCCTCGCTCTCCCAGACCCCTTGAAACCATTCTCTGTCATAACTGATGCCTCCTTGTCCACCGCCAGAGCAGTCCTCATGCAACCCGACCCAAATGGCGATCTTTGCCCCGTGGCCTACTTTTCCAAAACCTTAGCCCCCGCCAAACGCAACTATGACATCTATGATCATGAACTCCTTGCAGTCATCCTGGCCTCTTCCGAATGGCACCATCACCTACAGGGTACCAATCACCCCACCACGATTATCACCGACCACAAAAACCTCTCCTACTTGCATGACCCACACAAACTCTCTCGACGACAAGCCCGATGGGCCCTCTTCCTCCAGGATTTCGACATCGTCTGGAAGGTAATCCCTGGCACCAAGATGGGACCTGCTGACGCCCTCTCCCAGCACGATCATATAGATACTTCCCTCGACAACACTGACTCTCCTATCATACCTGAGCCTCTGGTGATCAACACACTTGATCTCACACTCACCGACCTCATTAAATCTTCCACACCATCTGATCCATTGGTCATTCGCGCCCTAGAAGCAATTTCTTCTTCATCCCCCCTATTCCCCCATTCACTTGCCTCAGACTGGACTTTCGAGAATGGTCATCTATTCTTCCGCCAGCAAATGTATGTACCACCATCTGCCAGATCCCCCCTGCTACAAACTATCCACTTCTCCCCGCTCACTGGTCACATGGGCATTTTTCACACCAAATCCATTCTTGAACGAGACTTCTGGTGGCCGGGTCTTGCCACCTTTGTCAAACACTTCATCATGGGATGCCCCACTTGCCAGCAAAACAAGGTAAACACACACCCCTCACACCCTTCCCTCCTACCCATCACCTCAACCTCCACCCTACCCTTTCGCCAACTTTCCGTCAACCTCATCACCGACCTCCCACTCTCCAACTCCTTCAACTCTATCATGGTCATGGTCGACCATGGCCTTACAAAGGGGGTAGTACTCCTCCCCTGCTCAAAGACTATTGACGCCGCTGGAGTAGCCCTTCTCTTTTTTCACAATGTTTTCAAACAGTTTGGCCTCTATGACTCAATCATTTCAGATCAAGGCCCCCAGTTTGCCTCGGCCTTCGCCCTTGAACTAGCATGCCTACTCAAATACGACGTCCGCTTGTCATCCACATACCACCCCCAGACTGACGGCCGAACTGAGCGAACTAATCAGGAGCTCGAAGTCTACCTATGCATCTTTTGCGCCAACAACCCCCACTCCTGGTCTAATGCTCTATCATCCGCGGAATTCCACCACAACTCTGCCCCCCACTCCTCCACCCAGAAATCCCCGTTTTCCCTACTCTATGGATATGAACCCAGAACATTTCCCCCACTTGGGAAAACCTTCATCCCCACCCTGGAGGACTGCCTAACAATGCTGGACGAAAATAGAAAAGAAGCACTTGCCGCCCATGAATCAGCCTGAAGAGTAATCTCCTCCCGGTCCTTCCGTAGCTTCTCTCCATGGAAAGTCGGAGACCGGGTCTGGCTCAAGGCGACCAATCTCTGCCTTAAACTCCCATCACAGAAATTAGCTCCCAAACGTTACAGCCCATTCGAAATTACCCGCGTCCTGTCACCGGTCTCTTACAAACTCCGATTGCCACCTTCTTGGCACATCCACAACACCTTCCATGCAGCCTTATTATCCCCTTATCAAACCACGCAAGCCTTCGGCACCCCGTTCCTAAAACTGCTGCCGAACATTATTAACCTAGAAGAGGAATATGAGGTTGAGGCAATCCGCAGTCACAAAGGTCTGCAGTCCAGAAGACAGTTCCTGACCTCGTGGAAGGGTTACCCATGCTCGGAAGACACTTGGGAACCAGAATCTAACCTTCTTCACGCCCCCGAAATCCTCTCAGCCTATAAACTCCTCCACTCCCTCTAGGAAAATCAAGTAACGTTTACAAGAAGTCGGTCTCTTCGTGAGTATCACCTTGTCTAACGTCTTGATTCTCTTCCCAGTTGATCTCCTCACCAACCATGTCCCAACCTATCTCCCGAAACCCCTCCCCTCTCTCCTCGTCCTCATCCTCATCCTCTCGATCAATACTCAGATCACAACATGCCTTCCCTTCATACCTACCCAAAAGAGAGAGACTCTCCTTGTTCTCCACCATTCTGGAAACCCCCACCCTCTCCTTGGCCATTGAAGTGCACCCCTGCTTCGCCAACGACGAGGTAACCCACTCTCTCATCCGCACCTACCACACCATTGCCTCGGCCCAATGTCTCTCGGAAATGTTAGCCCCATCCGACCCAACTCTACGCTTCACACTGAACGAAGCCTCCCATCACAGCCTGACCGCTCTGGCCTGCCATGGATTCAACACCTACATAGAAGAAATCCCCCATACCCTCATTTTCCCCATGGTCCGCCGTACCCTTTCCTCCCTTCCTCGCGCACAAAGAGATCAATACGTACAAAACATAGAAAATTTTCTTCTCTCACAACCTCGTCCCCTCCCTCTGCCCATTCCCCCTTCTCGCTCCAGACCTCTTGTCGACCAACTTACCGACTTCCCTTACTCCCCCACTCCTACCCAGGAACCCACTCCGGAACCCCCCGTCTTCATCCCTATCTCCACCCCCGAGGAACTCCCCCTCGTCGAATACATCATCCCCATCACCGTCGAGGATGAATCTCCCCCACCCCCCACCTTTCCAGTTTGCACCGAACCACATGAGATCCATCTTCCCAATGGGAACACCATTCTCTCCTCCCCTGTTCGGGTTAACCCACGGCCAGATATACTCCGTCCCGCTCCAGCCACTCCATCCACCACCTGTTTTCAATGTGGCCTACGAGGTCACTATCGTCAGGACTGTCCCCGCCACCGCTGTGGACACTGCCACCTCTATGCTCCCGGCCATCTCATGGTTGAATGTGCGCTTTTCCAATGTAGCTACTGTGACAACTGGGGTCACACGGAGCATTTCTGCCCCCACCGGAATTGTGGAATTTGCCACGAACCTGGGCACGTTATCGGTAACTGTTCATTCGAGGTGTTATCTCCCTCTCAACAGGGCGCCATCTTTGGAGTCGGATCACCCACCGGATGACCTCTTTCATAGGAACAGTTGGTTGCTCAAGCCTGGAGCTCGATTATACGAAGGGGGTAATGTTACGATTTTCTTCCCTCATCATCGTTTTCTCCTATTAGTACACTTCACTCGTCTCACCTCTTACTACGGACATCGTGTCTCATGGGCACAAGAGGTATATCTCTTCATAGGAGGTCCTTCTATGCTCTCCATGATCTACTTTCCATAGAATTCTGTCACTCCGTCTCCTTCCATATGGACTCATACCTCCTAGCTAAGTTCTCTTACACTTAGTCATATCCCAAATCCCTGCCTAGTCGGTTGGTCTGTGCGTGGGAAATTCCCCGAGTATATAGCCCTTCGATTCATTTGTATCATGCTTCCTTATTCTTGATCTGTGCAATAATAGCATACCTTCTTGAGTCCTCCCATTGTCCCTCAGTCCTGGTGATCTTAGCGACTCTAAGAATCACTCCATCCATCTAAGTCTCTAACAGAAGTCGGTCTCTTCGTGAGTATCGCCTGTAGACGATTCTCACATCTCTCGAGCCTCTCCCATTGTATGCTATGCGTAACACCACCCAATGCTTTCAGTGTGATCATCCAGGTCACTATAAGCAGGACTGTGTCTACTACAAATGTCCTCACTGCCATGAATACGCCCCCAGACACAACGCAGGTCGCTGTCTCC
>JBBPLO010001145.1:0-12038 GCA_038089835.1 Retiboletus flavoniger | reverse complement strand
GGCTGACTCCGAGACCGTCGAGAAGCTTGCCATCCTCGCAAGGTCCCTCCACAATGTGCAACTCTCCTACCTCCTTTCAGACGGCGGTCGCAGTTGGAATTTTTACATCTCTGGCACATATCAACAGGTCATGCTTGCCCGTGGCATGCTCCTTAAAGACAGCCCCGTCCAGGTCAGTCCCCTCTTTTGCCACTTCCTCTCGACCCCTCTTGCTCAACCCCCTCAGCATCGCACCGCCATCAAGGTGCCCCGTTCCGACATACTCGACTCCCCCTCTTCGAAACCCACACTCAAACCCGACGTGCGCCGCAAACTTGACGAAATCGCTTCTCTCACCTATGCCCACATCGCCGTCGTAAACTCCCCTCTTTCCCTCTCAAGCCGAACACCCCCAGACGGCATTTCGACTAGTGCAGGTTGGACCGGTCTCGAAACCGAGCGTGTTTGTGAGCTTGTCGTCACCGGTCAAGGCGACGCGACAGAACTGGCAAGGGTCAGGCTCTTGGTCATGTTGGATGAACTCGTTCGTTTCCTTTTCTTTGTCTCCTCCTCTTTGTCTCACTCCATTCATAGAGCGGTCTGCATGCTGAACCTTGTGAAATTGACCAAAAGCTGCATGCCATCATTGCTGGCCGTAAACGCCATGTCCTTCAGTCTATCCAGGAGGAGACCGCTACCAACATCTATTACCCTTCTCCTCTCCAGGGTCTCGTTGGCCCCGATCTCGTTTCGCCGTCTGTCGGCACCAATGGCAGTGCCCAGGCCGGCCAGGCTCAAGGGAGCCAGCACCAGCAGGCTCACAATCCAAACATCATTTGGATCACCGGAGAGTTCTTTGGCGTTCAGAGGGCCAGAGACATGCTCTTCCAACTTTCTGCAAACAAGGTTTGTTTCACGTTGGCGGGCTTTGTGAGTCCTGCTAATTTCGTCGTGCTCAGAGTAAAAGCGTTATCTCTCGCGATACAGTCATCGTTCCCCGCAAGCTCGATTGGATGGTCGTCGATCGCGCGGAGGACCTCAAGTCTATCATGTCCGACAACGCAACATTTATCCAGTTCCCACCCATCGGCAGTTCGACGAGCTTGATTACTGTATTTGGCGATCACCGGGTCAATGTTCAAAGGACTATCAGAGGGATAATGCAGCTTGTGTGTATTTTGATTTTTATCGTGTCGTATTGTTGTCTCATGTTGCATAACCAGGCTTGCCAATACTATGTCGCGTCTTTCTGGCTTCTCCCAATCCAATTCAACGTGCTCCTCCCGCCCGCGGCACTCAACACTTCGCAGGTGACGACACTATTGAAGCAAATCTCCCTCACGACGGGCGCAGAGGTCGTGTTCAAGAGCATGTGCTTCGAGATGCACGGTCTCGAGTACGAAGTCCGAGCGGCCGTTAGCATGATTTTGGACTTGGATCTCGTGAAAGTACGTTTGTGTTTGTTTCCCAATGTTCTCACGATTACTCACGGTTCGAAACACCAGGCATTCCATCATGAAATTCGCTTCCAGGTTGAGCTCGCAAATGAACATCGTGAGTTCATCTCGGGCAAGAAGAACGGCAAGATCAATAAGATCATGCAATCCGCATCCGTCAAGATAAAGTTCGAGACGTTCAATGATCACAACTTCCTTATCGATCTTTCTGGCTCCGACGCCTCAATTCTGACTGGCCTTACGCTTCTGCAAGAGGAGCTCCCGGCTGAGATATCCTTCCATGTCCCAGAGGCATACCATAAACGTATCATTGGCATCGGAGGAAGGAACATTCAAAGAATCATGAAGAAGTATGGAGTTTACGTCAAGTTTTCGAATGCAGAGGAGTTTGCTGCGTTGGGCGGGTACAACGACAATGAGGATAACGTCGTGGCGAGAACGCCGTCCAAGAATGCAATCAATTTGGATAATCTGAAGCAATCGGTTATGGAGATTGTGAACCCAAAGGTGTGTTGAATCGCCGCGGAACTCAGTACAACAGCCTATTTACCCGACTTCAGGACAAGGATTATGTCAACGAGACCCTGTCGATCCCCCGCCGATACCACCGCACATTGCTTGGTGAAAAAGCTATATTTATACACGACATTGAGTCAAAGACCAATTCGCGAGTGCGGTTCCCGGACAAAGAAACGGCTTCTGACGTCGTAACGATCTTCGGTCCCGAGAGCCAAGTGCAGATCGCCGCTGCTATGCTGTTGGTCAGTCTTACTTACCTCACATGCCTACCTTCATCTCACAGTCAACAGGAACATGTTCCATTCGAGGCCGACATGGCAGTTCCACCTAGTCCTGATCTCCCGATGGTCTGTGCCTCCCCGGAGTTTGTCGCATTCGTCGAACGTGTCAAACGCGAATTCCAAGTTTCCATCACACCGAACGTCAAACCCCCCGCCCCCCTTCACTCTACGAATGGCTCTAGTACCTCCTTGGACCATCCGTCCACTTCTCAAGCCTCACCGCAAATGGCGCAGATTCAATCACAGGGCGAGTATAGCTTCAAATTCAGGTGTCAGAGGTCAAACAGCGACTTCCTACTCGCGGCGAGGGAGATGCTCGAGCAATTCCTGCTAAATCATAATGTACGCGTCTACCCTTCCCCGACGGCGCACACGCACAAGAGAGGCGACTCTTTCGCCGAGGCCTTCCCACACTTTGACAGCAAGGTGCTTTCGACTGCAAGAAGGCATGGTGAGTTCTTACCCTCCCCCTTCCTTCCTGATCCGCTACTTGTTTATGTGTAAACTGCATTCACACGGAGACTGACTACTGATTTCATCAGAGTCGGTCGAGTTGACGCGGTCGTCGGAGATCCTCGGTGATCGACGGCTGAGGTTGGCAAACTCATCTCCAGATGTAAAGGCGCTGTTTAATGCTCCTGCATACATTTATGATCTCGAGGAACATGAGGATTCCCAATCGGCATATATTCCGCCTGGAACAGGGCTTGACTATTGGACACCATTACCGCCAATTGTGTGTTTATTTTTCACTGCGACTCCGAGTTCATTACCTCACTGGATCAATCTCTATCAGGGCTCAGGAATTGCATCACGAACCCGCAATACCGAGGATGCCCTGAAACGGGGCTCAGATTCCCTCCTCGAGTCCAAGATCAAGGAGCAGATCTCCAAGCCTCGATCCCTTCAAAATCGTGCTCAGTCCCTTGATCTCACGTATTCCCTCTCGCGGATTACCGAGGGCTCCTCGCGACTTCAACCTCCAGAATCGCCCACAACATCTACCGGGGGAGGTACAGGGGGAAACTCGAGTCCGACGAGTGCCACCGCACCTTCGTTCCCTAGTGTCTATGGGCCCAGGTCATCGGCCGTGATCGGGTCTTCTGCCCAGAGAAGCGCGAGGGTGATGGATGAAGAAGTTGTGGACGAGGTATCGCGGGTGATGTCGAACCTTGGGCTCTGAGAGTTGCCCCTGTTCGTACACACCTTTCGACATCCTCATTTTACCCCCAGCTCTTCCGAAATACAAAAGGAAAAAGAAAAGCAAAAAAGGAGAACGAACTAAATTTGTTGTCGAAGAAGGGAAAAGGGAGGCACTTATGTGGTGGACTACCCTGTCGAGAACACGGTCTTACCCTGTTCCAGAAGGAATGTGGTAATCCTTCTCAAGCCGACTCTTATTCTTCTCTGTCTCTGTCTCTCATACTTGTCATGGGACTCCTATCCATTCAGGATTTCTATTTATCAGGGCACATGTATCAGGAGATCTGTATCTCCGCCTGGTACCCCATCCCATCGCATCCATTACTCCGTCTCTGTCTCGCTATCTCACTCACATCATCTCCACCACGCAACGGCATCATTTCCCTACATATCGCTTCTCTCTCTTCAAGGTTGAAATTGTCTCTCACTCACCCACTTTCCTCATCCACCATTACACATAGTTGACGGACAGACTGCTGTGTTGCTTCTGCCATCATCACCTCTATCAATTACCTGTTTCGTGATGTCCACACGCCTACCAAACTGATTGGCGCCTTGCCTTAGTCAGGCTCCTGTCGGACCCGACAGCTTCTATCCAGTATCTCTGTTTTTCTGTGTTCGCCACAATGTCTCGCAGTGTCTCTTTTATACTTTGCTTTATCTCCCGCGGCTCTGTTTCCGTTCTTGCTTTTTGTACATTACATAGGCAGATAGTTTCTACAGTAGTGGGTCAGCCATATTGTTATCCTTCCACTAATAAAGGCTATTTATCTAGTGGTATAAAACTGGTCGGTCAACTGGTTGCATCGAGGTAGGTAATACATGATAAGTGTCAGAAAACGATCCATGGTACCTCGTACAACACAAAATCAAAGAATTCCTGCTCTAAGAGTGTTTGATACTCTCCTATGAACTCGTCCGTCCCTCCACCTCTTTGTTTCTTGGATCGACCGGAGCGAGGGGCGAGGTATGCAAACTGGTTAGTCAGGACTGACAGCATCTTCTTGGTCAACTTTGGATCGGGCTGTGGCGAGTGGGCAGTCAGCACAGCTTCGGAAAGGAAAGGATGTCTCGCACCTTGATAGCGACCCCAACGTAATTCGCAGGTAGACCATACCGGAGAACGCTTTCCACGAGCAGGCGCAGGATCTTGAGATGTACCAGGAGCTGGAAGGACTCTGAAAAATTCGTCCTGGACAGCCTCAACAGTTCCGTCTAGAGAAGCGAAAAGTGAGCACGGGGCAGAGACAGAGGCGCCTTGCGTGGGTTTCTCACCCAAAGCTCCTTCTCGGTGGTATCCGCCGCCTCGAGCTCTTCTCGCTGTTTGTCGATCTGCTCTTCCGAGTACACAAAGTCACGCACGATGAATCTGTGACGCTTCGGCGTTCAGTCTGAGAGCTTTGCGTATTTGAAATGCCCGGATCAACGCACTTGTTCTCTCTGCACTTTTGCACAAATTCGTCATGTACCCTCTTGAAAATCACGACGCCAAAGAGGGTATATTCATCGTCAGAAGCGATAGTGCTGTGCGTGACATACAAGAATACAGTGATCAGAAACGTGTTCGCATCGTGACACCACGGTGACTCACGATGACGAACGCGGGACTACCATGGTCGTCAGACGTTCATATTTCGTACTCCACTCTTTCGTCAATGTTCTTTCAGATCGGAGATGAGATGTGTGCAAACGCAGGAGATGAAATATGATCATGAAAGCTTACTTTGGTACTGCCACTAGACATGTTTGCATGTACTCCGAATCCTGTATCATGTCTTCTTTCGACACGACATCAACAAGGGACCGCACGGAGAGATTACCCCTGGGTGCAGTGCGTCAACAACGGGGCCAGAGAGTAACATGAAGCGTGTACGCACGTCTTCTTGCGTTGCATTTGGATGAGGGACCCCTTGACGAGGTTGTAGTTGTTCAGTTTAGATTTCATCATGTTATCAATGGATGCCATGTCCTGAACGCGTGATCAGCATGCGGCGGTGGATATGAATGAGGTGGGGTGGACGCGCGTGATACTACCTTGTTGAGAACGTCGACGGTCTCTCGCAGGCTTCTTTGCACGCCGTATCTGCCTTCGTTCCATCTCCAGCCTTTGAAAATGTAATCGTCGACGCTCCGTTCATTCACCAAGACGTGCTGTGCAAGCTTTGCAGGGTCGTTGTTGAGGAGGTTGCGCAAAGTGTCGACCGTCTTGGCGATGGCAGAAGTGAAGAACGCGTCTTGCTTCGGGAGTTCCTCAGAGAGGGTGATGAGGGAATCTAGGGTGCCGGTCTACGGGTTTAGCGTCGGCGTTGAATGAGCACTGCACGGCGGACGAGGAACGACGACGGGAGATCCACCTTGAATGCAGGGATGGCAAACTCGGCGATGGCGGTCTGCGAGGACCGAGACGCCTGAGCGAGCTTGGACGTGATTTCTGGGAGCAGTCCTTCCGCATCCCCGTCGCTTGGGATGGCGATCAGCCAGGTACTCTGATCAGACGGCATCGTCCTCGTGGACTTGGAGATGCTCCCCGACGAGATATGGCTCGAGCACGTCGAGCTGTACTGCCTGCAAGGAGGACAGCCCAATCAGGACTTAACCAACTCGTGTAGTCGCGAAAAATAAATAAATAAACTCCCTGTGTTTACCATGACCAGTTTGTTGCCCGTGCTGTCCCGCCTCGGGAGGAACGTCGTCCCGTCCTCATCAAGGTTCACGTCCACGATGGCGATGGCCCCATATCTGCTCTCGCCATCCAATCTACGCGATGAGATTTCCTCGGGCAGCGTGTCGGTCCTCGATGCAAGTTGGTTCATGCCCAACTCTCCTCGGAGACCTCTCCAGGAGTTTCAGGCGAAGCGCATCCCTGGCGCACAGTTTTTGGACCTCGATGAGGTCGCAAGCCCTCATGAACTGGGCCTAAAACACATGATGCCTTCCGAGCGCATTTTTGCTGATGCGTGTGGTCCGTTTTTCATTCCGTCCAGTCACTCTCCACGTCGAACACTTCCGAGACAGAAAGACTTGGCATTCATCCCAACTCCCATGTGGTAATGTGAGTTCCTTCCCAGCCCAGAGAATGGCCCGGAAGAGCCGATGATTACTTAGATACGACACACACGGAGTCTTCTCCTCACCTCGTGCCCTCTTCATGTTCAGGGCGTTCGGCCATCAAAAGTCCAGCATCCTTGATGGCGGTCTACCACGTTGGGAGGCAGAGGGTTTTGATACTGTCGGTGGGACACCAACAGGAGAGAAGGGGTCCACGTATCCCACTCCTGTCTTTGATGGAGCAGCTGTCCGTTGTAAGACTTCATTTGCACTATCGACCAATCGCGTTCGTCTGAGAGCCGATGGCAGCCTATGAACAGGTGGTGGCCAACTCACTCCTGGACCCAGCGTCAGATCCTGCTGTCGAACTGGTTGTCGACGCACGTTCGCGCGGCCGGTATGTCCTGTTCACTCCATCGCATGCTATACCGTGTCCTCACCCACGATAACGTGTAGTTTCCTTGGGACTGACCCAGAACCGCGACCTGGTCTATCTTCGGGGCACATACCCCATTCATTCACCCTTCCGTTCAATGTGTTTCTCCAAACTCACACAGTACCCAACTCCCCTGTCCAGTATACCACCTTCTTATCTGAACCTGAGTTACGTCAAGTCGTCGTGGACGCCATTGGAGCTAACCAGGCACAGTTGGTGCTGACGGGCAAGCGTCCAATCACCACCTCCTGTGGAAGTGGCATGACAGCCGGAATATTATGGCTGGGTCTGAAATTGTTGGGCGCACCGAGTGTTGCGCTCTATGATGAGGTACGTACCTATCAGGCCCGACCCAACCGGTATTAATGAAGCTATCTCGTAGTCATGGACAGGATACGCCAGCAGGGCGGAAAGCCACATCGAAAAGTCTGCATAAAATCGCTGAAACCATCAAAATCCATTATCGTCGCCGTGGTCTATGTTTTGTATGTGGCATGGTACTTGTACACTAGTGTAAGTGGTGGTACAACATTAGTCGCTGTTCGTCATTACTTTTTCGTTTCGAGTCGTAAGTGATGATGTTTGTTGTACAGGTCGAGATGAGTGGATGCCATAACGATACACATACCCAACATTAAAACCCCTTGAGCCCCTTTCGAAAACCAGCAGAAAAGAAAGAAAAAAGTAAAGAAAGTGGTGACGCAGCAGATTAGCAGAGGTCCGCATGCCGGTTCAAAACGGTCATTAACCCTTTGATGCCTTTGGCAGCCTCAATCTCCACGGGTCTTTGCGCATCTGGCCAAGCTGACCGCGCCACAGTCGCAGAGTAATGTACCTGGATGCACGTTCAATACACATCAAGTAATTCACACAGCGGAGTGTGTGCTCACGACGACTCTGAATTCACCCCGCTTTTGGAGTCTAGGATGACGAATGATACAGTCCCATCTGCGTCGGAATGAAGCTCATTGATCATTCTGATGCGATCAAGCGGGGACGGGACTTACTGCTCCTCTAATAGGACGTTACCGCCCATCGTCTTCGCTACGGAATATAGCCCTTTGCGGGAGATGTCGACTAGTCTCCGAGCGTCGACACCTCCTTGGCAAAGAAACTGCTCAGTGTGTGCAACACGAGGGCCGAGCTTCATGGGTGCCGTTTTGACCATCGTGTCATGCGTACGGGCCGGACCCGAACAGCTCTTGATGCTATCCTTGTCACTGCCTTGGGTGGCGATCTCGATGTGCTGGCGAGTGTGCTCGATCCGCTTGCCGAAGAGGCGGGAGAAGACGAGTGTACAGGAGTTAACCATGTCGAGTGGGCTAACGAGGAGCTTCGAGTGCATCAAACAAGGGAAGTAGGTCGAAGAAAACTTCGAGCCTTACGAGTCTGCTATTATATACAGGCCTGCCTGGTGTGGTATACCTCCGTCCGGTATTCTTGAGCTCCCGCCACCGCAACTCGCTCCGAGGTGACTTGATCGGTCTATTTGCTAAAGAAGACTTGCACGAGGCATTTCCAAAATCAAAAAGAAGGCATTGAGGTAATATCACCATCAGCTACACCTTCCATCATTGAAATGCGTGATCTTCACATCCTCAATATGTGGCTCGCAGTCAGATCGTTCCTAAAGGAGCTGATATACTGAGTGATTCTAATTTTATTCGCTTGGGATGAAGTAGTAAGCCCACGAGGATGAGGTACAAATACAGGAGACGGTTAGGAGAATACACACGGTCGATAAGTTACGAAAACAAGCGTTGTCCTTCAAGGACGGTTATGAAGGGGGGTCGTCGCAAGGCAGGAGGTTCTCCAGATACGTATCCTGCTCGCCCAATATATTCTACCTCCAATCGGTGCTGCTTTCCCCGTCGTAATCGCGTCAGCGTCCAGCTGTGAATCCAGTTGCGCCAGTCCGTTGTGAAAGGCCGGAAGGTTTGGAAAGGTATACTCACCCCTCCAGGAGCAAGACATTGTAATGTCTCTTCGCCATCTCCTGTAATAGTTGCTGTTGCGAGAATAACAGTGCGTTGGCACATTGGTCTCCGTCCGGGACGTGTTTCTTGAAGTCAAAGATGTACTTCCTGCACGTGTCATTTGCTCCAATGCGCATGATATCAATTTCTGGGAAGGAGATTAGAGGGTTCTCCTCGAGATCGCGGGACGATTACCACCTGTTTCGTCAAACATGAGCACGGGTTCCACAATCTCGCATCCTACAACCTCCCAAGGTGGATCGTATCTTCGACAAAACCACTTCCACCTCATGGTACGGACGCAAGCCTCGGGTGAGCTCGTGAGGGGCAGTGCGCTGTCCTGCGCTGCGGACCCGCGGTTACAGATCAGGGCCGTACAGTGCGCTGCTCGGTAGACGCCCTCTACTTATGCCCCGAATCAAATGGGCACTGCCACTCGTGCTTCGGCAGCTACTTACGAATGATGAATACGCCGTGAATCCGCGCCGTTCCTCATCCGCCGCAACGGCCTAGGCTGGACGAAAAAGGGATAGTACAGTTGTGAAGCTGTTTTGGGTTGCAATGCGCCAACGAGCTCGAATGATCAGAGCTCACGAAATGGCCAGAATCTCTTTCTGTTACGTTACAAGACTGCTCTTCAGGTGACTCCAAGCATATGCGACACGATGTCGGGCAAGCGTCACGAACCCTCACTGGTTCAGCTATCGACGGGTCAATCAGTACATTCCCTTACGGTGAGACACGCTAGTACTAACCTGTTGGGCCAATAACGTTATCGGGAGGTGCCGAAGAGAAGCGCAACAGCCTCTGAAATGTACGGCAACTCAGGAGGCTGGAGCTTTTCGCAATTGAACGAGCCCTCCCATTGGCCTAAGCGAACCCAAAAGGTGTCTTACAACACGACTTCCTCAAATGGAGAGTAGTATACCCTTAATTTCGCTCGCGTAACTCTGCGAGCTATCAATGGATTCAGGTCGCAGTAATCCATGCCCTGTGGCTTTAACGAAGCTCCGTGGACCCAACCAAGATAACGCTACAGGTGTCATATGAAATTCATTCCGCGCCTCCGAACCCTGATAGCCCTGCAAATGAGGACTGACCTGGGCATCGCTAGCAGAGCAAAGACGGACACCCACCTGTCATCGATTCGTCAGCTAGGGACAAATCTGAGCATTATACATTACTTTTCCAGTGTCTGATTTCGGCAGCGTCACTCTGTGATCAGAGATTCCGAGGACGTGCAGAGAAAAAATGCATCAGAGAACCAACCACGGACTCCGTGATGGAAGTTGTTTCAAATTAGGCTCCGGTGGGTTTGCCGCCATTGCCAAATATTCCTGAGCCCTGATTCGTAATTCGCCGGCACACATCAGCGCCAGTACTCTTACTTGCAACATGGCGCCGATCCGATGACGACTGGCTGGAATAATAGACCTATATCTGAGCCAACTCCGGTTCCGGTGCACCCTGCTCTTCATTTCATACTCTCTGACTTAAGGCTTAGAAGGCTGCAGCTAAACCCTATGACATGTGTGCACTTCCCCCCAGCCGTGAGAGTTTGCACGGTTGTTAGCCGAAGACTGCAGGGATCCTGCATCGAATCGCGCTTGCTTTGCTATCAACATCGCCGACAATAAAATCATGCACGAGGAGGACGCGGACCTGCCAGGCCCGATACAAATCAGAGCCGAGACAACATCTCAAACGGGCCTTCATGCAATAACATTACTTGTCTGCTTTCAAGTTGCAGATGGCCCTGTGGCCACTCCGGTTGTTTCATTGATCACGGCACCATCGGTGGGGCCCTCGGGGCGCACGCTGTACATGGCAGCTCATCACTGCAGTTCATAAGCTAAGCGCGGTATGAAACTTCAGGACCACTTTCTCGCCCTTTGACTCTGTTTGTCGATCCAGTTGTTCAAATTAATCAGCTTCAAGTGACGCGGGATGGACGTCATGCACTTCCCTCGCATCTATTGTACCACCATTGGCGGGAAAATGCAAAAGGCTGTTGCAATGCAAAGTTCACTGATCAGTACATAGCACCTTCCACATTACATATAAAATCATAAGATAGTTTGTGGACACTCTCTGGCACCCAATGAACATTTGTAAGGGAATACTGTGAGCAGAACATCGTAAGAATACTGTGTATATTCGCTATGTGGCACCAACACACTTTTTTGATGATCGCAACGCAGGGTCACACGTTATCCTGACAAAATGCAGGGATTAACATGCATATATTGTCACCCTTCGCTGAAGGCTTCAACTCCCTAATTTTTGCATGAGGGAACATGAGGATCAAGTTAGCGTTGCCCGAGGGACCTGTACAGCGTGACAAGCAGTCACACAAAAATTAACTCTGCTTCAAGCAACGGAGCAAAATTGATTGGCAACGATCATCCCTAGTCATCATCCGCCCAGATGAATCGTGCCAAATGGCAGGCCTGCGTCGCCCATGCAAGTGCCAGGCAGGCCCATCTGGAGAGGCCTGTATCCAGGCTGCCTCTGTAATCCACCACACCGTTACCAACCCTGATGCTCTACTCCCCAACGTGCGTCACGATCACCCACTGTTTGCTCCCATTACAAACATTATTTTTCCACCTACATCACACAATCAAATCCCATCACTCAAGGTTCGCTTCCACGCACAACCTGGATTTTAGGCTCGTCTATTTTATCACACCATGATCATCCATACGGTTACTACCTATCCTAATACAAAACACAATGCAAAACCTGCCTTGTGTGCCGACAGCGGGGATTCGATTACTAACCGTGACAACAGTGTTGCCGCGGTTCTGGCTGGAGCGTGCTCGGAGTTGCGAGTCGTCGTCGGGGCGAGCCGAATTGCCGAGAGTCGAGCCACCTGACTGCCACTGGCGTTTGCTGGCTGTTAGCATATAGAGCCGTCTGTCTAGTTCACTTCATAGCTTAGAATCGGCTCGAGTCCGCTCAGACCAACTCATGCTGCCATTACTTAAATATTGCCGAGTCCCGTAATATCTGGCTCTTGCCAGCTGAGTCGTTTCAACTGTCGGCTCTACACTTGGTTCGGTTCTGCTCTGGGAGCCAATAAATACCCATAATCGGAAATAACGGAGCGGAACGGAGCCGAGCCGAGCCGAGCCGA
>JBBPLO010001144.1:0-12053 GCA_038089835.1 Retiboletus flavoniger | reverse complement strand
GGGTGGCTAGGGCCAAGGGGGGTTTGGCCATCATTGCTGGTCCAGTGGGCTTCCACCCTTGCTAAGAAGTCTAGTTCTTCTTGCTCTAATGGGAATGCAGAGGCAGATGGGGTGGAAGGTTCTCAAGCAACTCAAGCTTCCTTCCAGGCTTCGAACTCTTTCAGGTAGCAGTCTAGGTTCTTAAAGAATTCCAGGGCTCCGAGTTGGTAGCTGAGGAGGAGGAGGATAGCACAGAGGTCATGGTAGACAGACGAGACGATGGTGCCATAGCAGGCAAGTTTGGCATGGGAGGGGTTTGGAGGAAGGAGGCCAAGGTGGGTAGTTTGGAGGTATGCTTTTGAGATCAACTCAATGGGGGATCTGTCAGAAATGAAGGATTGGAGCAGTATCATGAGGTGCGAGTCCATGAGGGCAGATGTGAGCTCTTGGAGGTCATCCCAGTCAGGGTAGTCTTTGCGCAGGCAATGTGCATAGAGGGGTACATCAATGCTGAGGATAGGAGCAGGGACAATGGTGGCGAGAAAGACTGGGGGGAGCTCGGGGGACAGCATAGGGTTTCCCCATCAAGGGGCTGAATGTGACAAGGGGTTTCCCCATCTGGGGGAGGGTGCACAGGAGGACGACGATAGAGGGTCATAGATGGTAGACGCATGGGATTCTATGGTAGGAAAATCTATGGGTAGCTCATCAGCTGACAGAATGTTGTCAGTGAGTGGTGAAGAGATAGGAGAAGAGGAATGTAGTGACAATATGGTAGAAATGGACAAAGAGATGACAGAGACGGTTTTGTTTTCTTGGGACATGACAGTTTTGTTTCTTTAGGTACTACGGGGGAAAAAAGAGAGAGAGAGTTCTAAGTAGGGAAGGCATGGGGGTTGGTCTTCTTATACATGGTGAAGATGATCTGTGCATGTTTGAATTCCCTTTTGGGGAGCCAGGAGTCATTGTCGGCAGAGTATCCTTTCCACCTGACCAGATAACGCTTATCTGAAGTGCCTTTATGACGTATGATCTTTTCTACTTCATACTCCGCTTGTCCACTGATGAGATCCGGTGGGTTCTTTTTGAAATGTGGGCTGTAGATGAGGTTCTGCCAATAGGGCAATAAGAGGGAAGCATGGAAGACAGGATGGATCTTCCACGTCTTCAGGAGAACTAGTCAGTACATTACTGCAAAGAGAACATCAGAGATAGTAAATGGTCCTTCCTGTTTAGGGGAGAACTTTGGGTTAGTGAGTTCACGGTGGAGATTACGAGCTTCAAGCCAAACCTGGTCGCCTTTGTGAAATGGCTTGAAAGGGTGACGTGATCTGGCCACCATGGTCTGACAGGCCAGTTCATGGGAGGCTAGGGCCTCGTTTCTTGCAGTGGAGAGTTCTTGGAGTTATTGTTCAATGGCAGGGACAGAGGAGGAATGAACTACAGTGGGTAGAGGGTTAGGTTCATATCCCATCAAAAGGAAGAATGGGGATTGGTTGGTGACAGAGTGAGGTTGGTGGTTGTGGATAAATTCCACTTGGGGAATGCGATCTGCCCACAAGGCAGGGGAGTCGCCACAGAAAATGCAGAGGTAAGTTTCAATTTCCTGGTTGACTCATTCAGTTTCTCTGTTGGTCTGTGGATGGAAGGCAGTAGATAGGGCAAGTTTGTAGTTGAGGATTTGGCTGAGTTCTTTGGAGGCCGCGGTCAGAGATGATCTTGTCCAGTAGGCCGAATTGGGAGTAGACTCTGTGGGCAAAAAGGGTGGCCATTCTGGCCGCAGTGATAGATTTTTTTGTGGGCCAGAGAATTACCCCCTTTGTAAGGCTATGGTCAACCATGACCAGGAGACTGTCAAAACCCCCAGAGGGGGGAAGATCAGTGATGAGATCACATGAGATCTGTTGAAAGGGGCGGGAGCAGGAGGAGTGGATAGGGATAAGGAGAGGGGTGGTCAGGTGGGTGTTGGTCTTATTTTGTTGGCAGACAGCGCAGCTGTCGATGTAGCATTTGATATACACAGCCATGGCAAGCCACCAGTACTGGGTGGAGATCAGTTGATGGGTTTTCAGGTAGCCGGGGTGTCTGGTGGAGAGATGGTCATGATGTTTGGCCAGAATGGCCTGACAGGCATCAGGGGGGCATATACACGACCGTTATAAGTGAGTAGGCTGTCAATGGTCTGCCAGGGGGAGAGTTGGGAGTGAAAGAAGGCGGGGAGCTTCTGTGAGAGGGTTTGAAGGGCTGTGAGGGCAGTATCGTCGGTCTTGCAGCCATCTTTGATTTGTTTTGCAAGAAGGGCGTCAATGCAGGAGATGAAGAGGTCGTTGGGGAGGAGAGTGATGTTGGAGTTGTCCACATCCTTAGAGTCATGGTCCAGTCATTGGAAGAGGGCGTCTGGTCCAGCGAGTTGGACTGTGGGGGTGTAAGAGAACTTCAGATCGAAGTCGGCAAGATCTAAGAGCCATTGGGCTTGCTGGCAGTTGAGATCTTGAGGTTTGTGAAAGTAGGTGAGGTTTTTATGGTCAGTGAAGACCTGTATGGGGAATGGGAAGCCTCAGAGGTAATGTTTCCATGCTTGGAGGGTGCAGATGACTGTGAGTAGTTCGCAGTCATGAATATCATAGTTTTGTTCTGTGGAGAGGAACAATTGGGAGATGAAGGAACAGGGTTTCCATTCCCTGTTCTCATTGAGCTGTTGGAGGATACCTCTGGTGGCAAATCTGGAGGTGTCAGTGGCGATGGCGAATTGGGCCAAGGTGTCAGGGAGATGGAGTATCAGTCATGTGAGGAAGCATGTTTTGAGGGTGTCGAATGTGGCTTGGCATTCAACAGACCACTCCCAGGGTTGGGTCTTCTTTGTGAGGTCTATGAGTGGTCGGGCAATGGTGGAGTAGTTGGTGATGAAGTGCCTATAGAAGTTAGTGAATCCAAGGAAGGATCAGACCTGCTTCATGGTTGAGGGTGTGGGCCACTTGGAGATGCCCTCAAGTTTTACAGGGTCCATGGTGGCATGTCCAGGATGGATGATCATGCCAAGGTACTCAACTTCATCGGCAGTGAATTTGCATTTTTCAAGCTTCAGATGGAGGTTGAGTTCCATCATTTGTTGGAGCATGTGCTTGGTGCATTCTGTGTGAAGGTTATCATTGGGGGAGAAAATTAGGAGGTCATCCATGTAGATGATGAGCCATCCTTTGGCGATCATGTCGTGGAAGGAGTCGTTCATGAACTGTTGAAATGTGGTGGGGGAGTTAGTCAACCTGAAGAACATTATGTTAGGTTGGAAGAGCCTGCAGTGGGTGATGAAGGCAGCTTTCCATCAGTCTTCAGGTTTGATTTGAACATTGTTACATCCCTATCACACATCAAACTTGGTGAACTTCTTGGCATCCCAGAGCTTGTCGATAAGCTTGGAGATCAGAGGCAATGGGTAGGCATCTCATATGGTTGCCTCGTTGAGTTTCCTATAGTCCTGGCAGGGGCGAAGTTCTCCATCCTTTTTGTGGACAAAGAAGAAGGGAGATGCCTGGGGGGAGTTAGATGGAGAGATTTTCCTGGCAGTAAGGTTTTCATCAATGAACTTATCCGCTGCTTCCCTTTCAGCAGGGGACAAGGGGTAGATCTTACCAATAGTGGGTTTGAAGTCCGCTTTTAGTTTGATCTCGTGATTGTAGGGTCAGGATGGCAGGAGGTGATTCACCATGTCCTTGGAGAACATGGGGGTGAATTGTTGGTATTCTTCCGGGAGGGAGACCTTTGGTGCATTGAGGGCTTCGGCTTTGGCCAGTTTTGTGGCCTGGGTGATCTTGGTAATCTGGGAGATTTGAAGGAATCTAGAACCGCAGTGTAAGATCCAGAACACTGTACGGTTGCAGATGGCTATGGTGTTGAATACATCTTCAGTAGTCCAGTTGTTGTAGTTGCGGAGATGGTCTTGGGATACTACCTGCATGGGGATGGAATCAGGTTCATGAATGGGGAAGGTATAGACCTTGTTGTGTTGGTCTTGATCTAGGCAGACTTCTTTGTTGCAAAGTCTCAACTGGTCCGTGGTTTCATCAAGAGACAGGGTTCTTTTGGCCCAGTCGATCTTTGGGTTTTTGGCATGGAGCCAGGGAAGTCCAAGAATGACGTTATCTCGTCCTAGGTGCATCACATGGAGGAGGACCTGATGGGTAAGTTCTCCGACAACAACGAAGAGGGAAGCGGTGTGGGTTATTTTCCCTCTTTGGTTGAGGGATCTGTCTGCATTTCAAGCAAGGATAGGGGTGGAGAGCTTCATGGTGGGTAGTTTGTGTTTGGCCACGAATGCTTGGTCAATGCAGGAGATATTTGCCCCGCTGTCTATGAGAGCGGAGGTGTTGATGGTTTTCTTAGTGTACATAGAATGAACAACTCGAATGGGGATTTGCATTGATTTCATAGTCACAGTTACAAGTACAGAGTTTATAAAGAAAGGGGCTAATGTCAAGGTAGGCTTCCTTGTCAAAAATCCTGGAGGAAGACTGCTTTTACACATTCTTCAATGTCGTTTTCATTATCATCATCCTCGATCTCTTGGAGATGAGGGATCTCTTCTTTGGCCACTTCGGTGACCTTCTTGGTAGGTCGGCTTGGGGTTCCTGTGGGATGCTGTGTAGGAAAGGCAGGGCAGTGGGTGGACGAATGCCCAGTTTGGTGGCATTGGAAGCAGAGTTTTTTCTCAATGCATCATTTTCGTTCTTCAGGGGTTAATTTCCCAATGGTGCAGATGATGTCCATGTCCATGGCATTGGGGTCCTTTCGGGGGGTATAGGATGATGTGGGGGTGTTCTGGGAGGTAGGATGGTAGGTCCTCTTGGCAATTTCTTGGATTCGCTCCCACATGGTTTGGAAGTGGGTTGCTTTCTTGTACCAATCCTCGACAGTGGTCAGCGGGGATTCCATGAAGTAGATTTTCATCATTAGGGGTTGTAGCAGTCCCACAGAGAGGTAAGCAATGAGGACGTTGTCATCTGTTATCTTGGAGATGACCACATTGTTGTGGAAGTCAGCGATGTACTTGGTGAGAGAGAGCTCATAGATCCCTTTCTTTTTGATTATTCAGGTGGTGGTGAGCCAGGCGATGGTGTTGCCGATTGAGTCTTGGTGTTTGAAGGTGGCTCGGAATTTGGTAACAAAGGTGGGGAAGGTTCCCAGGGTGATAATGCCCGTGGTCATGCATTTTTGGTGGAAGGTGGCAGTCCATATGGCAGCAGAGCCCTTGGTCATATGAGAGAGGGTGAAGGTGATCCATTTAGTGTCAGTGTCATAGATGTCCTCATTGACGAGGAGGTAGAACTGTACAGTGTTGAGTCACTGCATGGCTGAATCAGGGGACCCATTGAAGGGTGTTGTTATGATCCACGGTGGATTGCCCCTTTTTCCTTTATTTCTTTTACTACGATAAGTCCTCCTTCATCTCTCACCTTATCTCGGACTTAGGAACTCCATTTACGCCTCAAGTTCTGCTTCCTCAGTTCCTTTCCATTCCATCTTATCTCAGAACCACTGTATTAATAGAACTGACTCATCGTGACTCATCCTTATCTCTGGATGACTCACTCCTTATCTCAGACTCACTAGGTGTCCATTACCTAAGTGTCTTGGCATATGTACTTATAGCGCGTTGCACACACTGTACTTTCCCTCAGCTTAGTCTACTCAATTCTATGAGTTCTAAGCCACCTCCTTGCCCCCCTCGTTGCTGTCTGTAACCAGCACACTAAGGCTAAGGGACTTCCCTAAGGCCTTCCCTTCAAACCTTCAACCCGGACTTAGGAAATCCCTAGAGCCCACTTGCAAGTTGTTTGATGTTGCTTCCATTCAAGGTGTCCCCTTGAGCATGTGTCTCCGAAGTCTTCTGTTGGAACACCCAGTGTCTCCCCCCTTGTCTTCTCGTCTTAACCCGAGCTCACTTTGAGTCCCCACTGGTATTCCACAGCCCAGCATAACAAAAGACTAAGCTCTCCCTCTATGGACGACTTTCAGGTTGCTCCCTATACCTCTTTCTGCCTTCAGTCTGCACGGGGTGATTCCCTGGACAACTGTGCACCCCCTCCCCATGATCAGCCTGCATGGGGTGATTCCCTGGGCACTGCATCACCATTAGTTCCCATTGGTTCCTTCCTCAAGGTATGCCCAAACAAGGTCAGTCCTCCCCCAAACCCTTGTCCCCCTTGTCCCTCGAACACTTGGACCTCAAAATCAACCCCACCTCTGCCCAAGAGGAAGACAAAACCCTCCACCTCGCTGAAGGACTCACCCGACACCTTAGTATTCTGCGAGTTCCTTCCCCTACAACTCCCACTCCCACTGCCATGCAACCAAGCGTGTCTCTCCCTACCAGACCTACTAAGCCGCCCACCCTCACAGGCTTTCCCCTCTCTCGCATGTGCCCCACTGTCACACCCTTACCCTCACCCCCAGCAACAATGTCTGCAAAGGAACTCCATCTTGGAGCCCCTGAACCCTTCAATGGGTCCTATGATAAGTCCGAACAGTGGTTCAATGCTGTTCAGTTCTACCTCCTCGTCAATGCCGACATCTACAACACTGACACAAAGAAAATCGTGTTTGCTCTTTCACATATGACCAAAGGCTCCACCGCTGTCTGGGCTGCAACCTTCCAACAAAAATGCATCTCTGCCGGGACTATCAACCTTGGCACCATTGCCACCTTTACCACAGAATTCCAGACCACCTTTAAACACCAGAACTCCATCGGGAATGCCATCACCTGGCTTTCCACCACATGCATGCAAAAGAAGAAGAATGGGTTCTCCCCAACCCTCCTTAACTACATCACTACCTTCTGCAGCAAAGTCGCCGTTGCTCAAATAACTGACAACAACATCCTCATCGCCTACTTCACCGCCGGCCTCCCTTTGTCCATCATGTACAAAATCTATGTGATGGAAACCCCTCTGACCACCATCACCGACTGGTACTCAAAAGCCACCCACTTTGACAACATGTGGAACCATGCCCATGAAGTCACCTCCAGGACCAGAGCAACTCGAGCAAGGGACATCGCCTTCACCCTGAAGTCCAAGATCGACCCTAATGTAATGGATGTTGACGTTGTCCGAACTGTCACCAAACTCACCCCCTAAGAAAAGCAACAATGTATCAAGAACAATCTCTGCTTCCGATGCCACCAAAGTGGCCACTCCTCCCAAAACTGCCCTGTCTTCTCTTCACAGATATCAAAGACCCCTCACCCACCTACCAAGAGGATGGTGGAGGTGGCCGATGAAGAAGAACTCCCTCACCTCCAAGAGGTAGAGGACGATGACGACAAAGATGAGGAGTCCATGAAAGCAGTATTCCTCCAGGATTTTTAGAAAGGAAGCCTACCTTGATGTTAGCCCCTTCCTACATCACTTCTGTACTTGTAAAAGCGGTGACTAAATCTATGACCATTCTGATCCAAGTCATATGCCCCTTGTACACTATGAAAACCGTCGATACCAAGGCGCTCATTGATAGCGGCACCAGCATCTCCTGCATTGACCATGGCTTTGTCGCAAAACATAAACTCCCAATGACGAAACTCGCCACCCCCATCCTTGCCAAAAACGTGGATGGCACCACCAACCACCAAGGGAAGATCACCCACTCCTGCTCCCTGTTCATCAACATCGAGGGACTGGCACAGAAGGTCCTCTTCCACGTCATGCACCTAGGCCAGGATAACCTCATCCTTGGATTTCCCTGGCTCTGCACTGCTAACCCAAACATCGATTGGGTCACCCACACCATGACCTTAGACAAGTCTATTGACCAATCCCAACTCCTCCACCACAAACACAAGAAAGACCTCAAACAACACAACAAGGTCTACACCTTCCCTGTCCATGAACCTGATTCCATCCCCATCCGAACCATCTCCCACAACCACCTCCATAACTACCTCGACCGAGAGGTGGAGGAAAGATACCTCAATGTCACTATAAAAAACTGGTCTGTCTTTTGCATCATCCGCTGCGAATCCAGATTCCTCCGCACCTCTCAGATCGCAAAAATAACCAAGGTGACTGAGCTCACCAAAGAAGAAGCCCTCAATGCCCCAAAGACTTCTCTACCCCCAGAATATGCCAAATTCAAATTGGTCTTTTCTCAGGAAGCCACCGACCACCTACCATCATCCCAACCCTATGACCACAAAGTAACACTGAAGCCCGACTTCTCCCCTCACATTGGGAAGATATACCTGCTCTCCCCAGATGAGAAAAACACCACCGACAAATTCATCAATAAAAATCTTGCTGCCGGAAAAATCTCCCCCTTGAACTCTCCCCAAGCTTCTCCCTTCTTTTTCATCCACAAGAAGGATGGAGGCCTATGCCCCTGCCAGGACTACCACAAGCTCAACAAGGCAACCATCCAAGACACCTACCTGCTCCCCCTCATCTCCAAACTCATCAATAAACTGAAGGACACATGCAAATTCACCAAATTCAACGTCCAATGGGGCTACAACAACATCTGGATTGCCCTGGAAGACTGATGGAAAGCTGCCTTCGTCACCCATCACGATCTCTTCCAACCCAATGTCATGTACTTTGGACTCACCAATTCTCCTGCCATGTTCCAAAGATTCATGAATGACTCCTTCAGAGACTTAATCGCTGAAGGATGGCTCATCATCTACATGGATGACCTCCTTATCTTCTCCCCCAATGAGACCACTCACACCAACAGAACCTGCCGCATTCTCCAATGTATGGCTGAACTTGACCTCCACCTCAAGCTGGAGAAGTGCAAGTTCGCCACAAACAAGGTCAAATACCTCGGACTCATCATCAAGCTGGGTCACATCGCCATGAACCCCATCAAACTAGAGGGCATCTCCAAATGACCCATCCCAACCACTGTGAAACAGGTCCAATCCTTCCTGGGATTTGCTAACTTCTACAGAAGGTTCATCAAGGGCTATTCCACCACTGCCCGACCCCTCATTGACCTCACAAAGAAGAACCAACCCTGGCAGTGGTCCTCTGACTGCCAGAATACCTTTAACACCCTCGAGGATGCCTTCCTCTCTCAGCCTGTGCTCCAACTTCCCAACACTGGTGCCCAATTTGCTGTAGCTACTGATGCCTCCAAATTCGCATCAGGCGCCGTCCTCCAACAACTCGACCCCAATGGAGAGTGGAAACCCTGCTCTTATATCTCCCAATCATTCAATCCCGCTGAACACAACTATGACATCCATGACCACAAACTCCTCACTGTCATGCATGCTCTCTCTGCTTGGTGGCACTACCTCTGTGGCATCCCATTCCCCATTAAGGTTTTCATGGACCACAAAAACCTCACCTACTTCCGTAAACCTCAGGACCTCAACTGACGCCAAGCACATTGGCTCCTTGACCTTGCTGACTACAACCTCAAATTCTCCTATATTCCCACTGCCAAGCTAGCCACCCCTGACACACTCTCCCACCATGCAGACCTCAACTCCAAGGAGACGGATAACTCCACCATCATCCTACTCCCCAAAACTGCCTTTGTTGCTTCGGTTGACACCCTCCTTGCCAAGCAGATCTCTGAAGAATGCACCATCGACCCTACAGCCCTCCAGGCCATCCAATCCCTCTTGGCACCCCTTCCCGCATCCTTCCGGGCCCGATTCTCCTCCTGGCAATCTGTCAACAGCACCCTCACCTTCCACAGCTGCCTATACATTCCCCCAAACTCTCACCAAGCGGTTCTAGTGAAATACCATGACCACCCCACCGCTGGCCACCCTGGATACCTCAAAACCCATCAGCTTGTTGCCGCTGAATGCTGGTGGCCGGGCCTCACCGCCTATGTTCACAATTACATTGCCAGCTGCACCATCTGCCAACAAAACAAGGCCAACACCCACCCGACCACCCCTCCTCTCTGCCCTATCTGCTCTTCTTGCACTCGCCCCTTCCAACAAATCTCCTGTGACCTCATCACGGACCTCCCCATCTCTGACAGCTTTGATAGTCTCCTGGTTGTGGTCAACCACAGCCTTACGAAGGGGGTAATTCTCTGCCCCACCAAGAAAACTGTCACCACCAACAGAATTGCCACCCTTTTTGCCCACAAAGTCTATTCCAGGTATGGGCTCCCCGTGTTATGCTGGGCTATGGAATACCAGCGGGGACTCAAAGTGAGCTCAAGTGGGGTCAAAGACGAAGGAGGATACTCAGGTGTTCCGACAAAAGTCTTCGGAAACACGCATTCAAGGGGGTTCCCTTAGAATGGCAACAGCGCTCAAACGGCCTGTGGATTGGTCTTCAAGGGGATTCCTTAAGACCGGGACAAAGGTTCAAGGTGGAGACCTAGGGAGGACCCATAGTCTCAGTGTGTGGATAACAGACCACGATGAGGGGAGCGAGGAGTGGGCTTAGAGCTCGTAGAATTGAGTAGACTAAGCTGAGGAAAAGTACAGGGCGACGATGGGCTATAAGTACATATGCCAAGACATTAGGTAAGGGGCTTCTAGTAAGCCCAAGATAAGAGTGAGTCATCCACAGTAGATAAGGATGAGTCACGATGAGTTAGTTCTAATAATACAATGGTTCTGAGATAAGACGGAACGGAAGGAACCGGGGAAGCGGGACTCAAGGCGTAAATGGAGTCCCTAAGTCCAAGATAAGGTGAGAGATGTATGAGGACTTAGCTAAGTAAAAGAAAAGAAAGGAAAAAGAGTGATCCACCATGGATCGTAATATTACCCCTGTGCTAGGGGTGAGACTCCATTGAACCTTTCTCAAAGGTCAATATATCCGGCACCAGGGAAATCCGTCATGTTAGCATAAGCAACGTCATCGAAGACATCATCGACATCATCATCACCGTAGTTATGGACCTCGACCAGGGAGCGGCGGCGGCGAGGTCGGCGGTTGTGCATACATGGTGGAGGAGTGGAATGCGGGGGAGGAGACGGGCGAGTCCGGCAGTTTTGGGTTTGCTCGGGGGAGCAGTTACCTCAGGACGATCCGGAGGATGATGAGAAGTGGGGGCGGGGAGGAGGTTGACGGAGGGGGCAGGTTTGTTGGGAATGACCCGGGGCGAACTGAAGACAGAGTGGGCACTGGTAGACTTGGCAATCGGCCCGAAAGTGGCCGAGGCGGTGGCAATGGAAGCATGCCTGATGGTATCGGGGGTGGGTCTCTGGGAGGGGAGTCATCCCGTCATTGCCAGTCCAGAAGGCTTCAGCTCAGGCTAAGAAGTCTATTTCAGCCGGGTCGAGGGAGCAGACGTGGAGGGAGTAGAGTTGGCTCGGCGAGCCTGGCGTGTGGAATGTTCTCTCAGGTATCTGTCAAGGTCCTGGAAGAATTCTAGTGCTCCAAGTTGATAGGCTAGGAGGAGCGTAATGGCGCATGCATCATGGTAGATGGACTGGAGGACGGCATGGAGACAGGCGCATTGTGCGTCCATGGGGTTAGGGGGAATGAGGCCAAGCCTGGCGATCTGCAAGTATAATTTGGAGACAAGCTCCAGTGGGGAAGCGTCCTTGACAAAGGACTGCAGGAGAATGACGAGGTGGGAGTCGGTCAGGGCTGACATGAGCTCCTGAAGGTCGTCGTGGGAGGGGTAGTCTTCACACAAGCGATGCGTGTTGATGGGAACGTCAACACTAAGGATGGGTGTCGGAAGGGTGGTGGCAAGCGAGACGGGGGGAAGCTTGGGGGAGCGGTCACCCCAGCATGGGGGACCAGCGGTGGGGGATCCCCAACCAGGGGATGGAGCATGGGAGGACAACGTCATCAGGTCGTACATGGTGGACGCGTGAGAAGCTATCGTAGGAAAGTCTATGGGTAAGTCGTCGGTGTCATATCCCAGATTTTCACCAAGTCCACTCCGACCCTCCGAACCCATCTCCGGTCTCGTACTCACCAACTCCAATGCTATCTCGCTCGGAACTCAACTCCGAGACTCTGGAGGTACTCTTAGAATATCATCGAATGTCTCTCTCCATTCTCGTTACGTTAGTATGTCTCCATTTGTATTAGCCTCGCTCTCGTCCTTCCTCCGTTCCTATGTACACAGCTCCGGCCTTCACATCC
>JBBPLO010001143.1:0-12063 GCA_038089835.1 Retiboletus flavoniger | reverse complement strand
AAAAGATGTCTTGATTCGCCGTCGAACACTACGAACAACGTCGTCTGTCTTGGCTGCCAAACAGGAAAATGGAGGCGCTTGGGCCCATCCCAGTGGTATTCATAAAACGAGTAGTCCGGCACGGCAACCTGGGGAAACGACGCTGAGACCTCGTTCTTGTCCAGTGGTGGCTTCATGTGAAAGCATCATAATAAGACGTCAAAAGCAAGGATTTAGTGTTAACTTAACGGCTACTAGTGGGAGTTCACGTACATAAAGTATTGCAGTGGTGTGACCCTGTGGCACCTACATCAATTAGGAACCGGAAGCTGTCAATGTTACTACGCCGCGATCAGCACAAGCATGCAATACCGTCTTCCTCTGCATCATACATCATCTCTGCGAACAAAGAAGGAATCACAATGAGCGGGAACGGAGTAAACGAGGTACTCACCGCCAGTGCGGCACGAGGTAGCAACAACGCCAGCGGATTCACCCCAGAGACACACTGTCAAGTTTGACTCGACTAAAAGGGCATTGAATCGACTGTTTCTTGTACCAGTGCCCTAGTACTTACGCCACGTTAAAAGCGCATCATACATTCTTCACTCATATATTACAACACGATGGGGCTACTTGTTGCAGTACCGTACTACATACTCCGTACATTTCCAAGCTCCAATTGAGATAGTACCAACTTGCATTCCCCATGTCACTTGGACCACAGGGGGTTGGATGACTTCTTATGGTTCCTCCTCCGAACTCTCACAGGGCACTCTGTATCGTTTACCGAGTTTCCCAACGGGTGCGTCACCCCCCTCTGGCTGTTCGTCATCTGATATCATCGCTCGCTCACGTTTATGTGTGTGCCTTACGGAGGATATCATCTTCTCACTTGGATTTGTTGAACCATCCGAATCTCGGGTAGAGTCAATGTCTGTACCGCCCTCGTCCAAAAACTCTTCATCGTTGTTGAACTCTAGCTCGTCACTATCTGACTGCACGAAGCTGTCTTTCTCGTATTCTTCGTCTTCGGCTGCCGAGCCTGACGTGTCATCCCAGGGCCCGACGGCCTCACCAACTGGATTCTGGAAATCTGGGATTTTCCTTCGTTGGCGAGGGCCGTTGCGCTCGGGGTGTGCCTGTCGCCACCCTTCAAGACGGCGAACCAGGTCCTTGAGTCGATAGATCTATGTAAACAAAAAAAAACTCGTGAAATTGCGTGGATATGGATAAGAGGAACCGAAATACCCATCCACTTTCATCCCTTTGAGGATCAAAACACCAGCGCATAAAACTCTTGCGCTCATATGCTTGATCTAGACGGTGACCTTTGTACCGTTTACCGAACCAAATTGGCTCAGACCCAGGCGAACATGACTTGTAGACATCGTCCAGGTAACGGGTATTTGCACTGTACAATTGCTGGTACTAAACACGGGGCTTGTTCGACGAGCCAGATCACAAATGAGATACGGAGTTAGAACAACATACCCAGGGTCGGTGGCTGTTTGACGGACGTAATGCCCACCATATCAGATCTTGTGGGACATCCTCGAGGTGCGCGCCTCCGTAATTGCGGATAATTCCCTCAGGTAAAGAGAACTTTCCAGGCCCTCGGGTTTCAGTATGAAACTGCTCGTATCGGGTGTTTGCCCTCACGAAGTAATCGTACTGTTCAGATCAGTGATGTAGAAACCAGGTGATCGAAAGACGAAGTACGCACCCATGGAGAAGAAGAGTGGCGAGGGTCAATCCCCCAGTTCCTGTAGCTATCTTTGATTTCGTCTATTCTTTTTCCTTTAGCAAAGGGCACCGGATATTCTCCTGCGGGCCGTGTGCCGAGCCAATCTTCATAGCGGTCATTCGCTTGGACCATCTTGTTGTACTTTCAAATGGTACACGTGAGGGTTGAATTTACAAAATCGAGTCGTTATTCTCACCCAATGGGCATTTGCACGATCTTTGTTCACTGCCCAAAACCGAAGGTCGACAGGAATGGAGTCCAGACGACTTCCCAATTCTATACCGTTAGTCTGGAATGGAATTGGGTAGGCACCTGGATCCTCCCCCTGCGGCGATGGGGATGAGTGGTTCTGGTTGCTTGAACTTGAATCGCGTAAATTCATGAGGTAGGGGTGAATAAATTCGTTTAGTGCCTTTTATACCTTATCAGGCCTTGTGACTCGCGAGCCGCGGAACCGACCTGGGTTCACACGGAGGTTCTGGAGGTTTCCAACAGCACTGACTCCAAGTCAGGTTGACGATCCGGCCTCAGAATTGATATATTTCTCTGATCCATTTGCTCAAGCTCCCAACGGAGTCCTGATTGCAATCCGATGCGCTGGGCGACTCCCCGCCAGAATTGAGGAATATACGGACGAATACAACATGTATTCAGAGCAAAACATAATCGACAGGCACCTTGGAATTCGACCAAGTCTGCAGGATAATCTTGTCCTTTCTAGTCAGGAACGCCGCCCACAAATACATTCGACCGTATTTAAATCAAGCAGACCCACATCGACTCGTAGGGCCTACGATGGGAAGGGGGTACCCGCAGCCACCACAGCTAGCGCGGATGAATATTACGGGACATTTCGATGCCTTGACATGATGAACGGATGGCAGATTGGCAACACTGAATGTTGCTCCTGGGGTTGAACGTTGAACTCCAGCCGTTCCCTTATGCTTCGATGTAGCACACTAGAGTTGCTAAAAGGATATTGAATCGAGCTTTAAGTCGTTTCAAAGACTCACCAACTCAGAGACTACTCACGGACGTGCGATTTGCTGTTCGTGTACCTCCATTAGTCCTCGAAGCCCGAGTACTGCCGTATTCACACCAGTGTCCAAGATCATAACTTGAATGTCATACCCATTGATACAGGAACTATTGTGCGCAACACAGTAGAATTATATTTATATTCATCTTGACCAACCGACCTTTCATCTCATCGTACCTCTACCACCCTGGCCCGAACGTCCTTCAGAGACACCACGTTCCGCACAAGCCGCACAACTATCTCATTCTCCGAAGCGATACGCTTAAACGACCCATCAGACTGCTCCAAAAGCACTAGCGCACCAAAAGGCTGGCTAAGCCGGACAATCATTAACAATGCCCGCGTCCAGTCATCCACATGCGCCGAAGGCAGGGCACTGCGTTGCGTCGAGGCTGTGTCCCAGTCGGCGTCAGTGTCATCACCCGAGTCCCGATCCGTCACATTGTCTGTACTCGAGTCCGAGTCGCTATCTGACTCGTCTACCCATAGAGGCCCGCCATCTCCAACACGTATATCTCGAATCCACGGGTGGACGAACACGATCTTTCGTGGTTCCTGCAGCGGAAGAACGTCCGTGGTCGAAAACTCGACCTTACCCAATCCGGAGACCTTGGCAAGATAGCGATTCCCTTGCAAATGGCTACTCCTAGGTTGCTGTACACCGAGTCGTTTGACGGGGAAGACGATGCATGGTAGGTAGAGACGACGGTTGGCGAAACGTGCGGGTGGGAGACGGGCAACACGCTTGTAGATGGTCCTGGCCTTGCGGAGCGATAACGCACCCCTCAGTTCTTCGACTCGGGTTTCCATGTCTCCAGCCTCGATAGCTAGGGTAGTAAATGGTGCTTTATTGTAGACCACGAGAGAAGTAGGCAGACAGCTGTTATACGTTGATGACTTGCCCGTCCAGGCTAGCACGGTCACTTCACCAGACCGAGCCACAATTTCTTCCAAGAGATGCCCGAGCGCAGCTTCTCGTTCACCGTAGTGGGGTCGGATGTCACTTGAGAAAATACCAATCAATGAGTATGCCGCATCTTCTTCTATAGTTGCGTTTCGCGTCGAAGCAAGTCGTAGTTTCTCGCGTACTCCGAGATCGTCTGGACGGAATGTGACAATAGCACCGGGAACGAGTTGGATAGCAGTCGCTAGTTCCTGCATGATCTCGGGAGACTCTTTGTGGTTTGCGCGTGTGTCGTTAAGGTATGGCTTCCAATTACGATCGTAAAAACGAACGACTTTGGGTGCGAGGAGTTCCTGTAATGTCCATGAGCGCATCATCCATAAGCTTTTGGTGAGGTCGCCAAGCGATGACGGAGATTCCGCGCTTCCGAGATAAACGAGTGTTTCTGCTGAGTCTTCATACCACTTGTACATGGACATGAGTGACTCGTTGAGTATCGTGCTTGTTGTTTTATCTATACAGCATGTATCGCTCCAGGCCCAACGATAATCTTCCGCGCTGTCCCGAACCAGTTCGCAGAATTTGCGTAGCTTTTCGCTCAGCGGTGACGAATCCAGATCCCAGATAGAATTAACCACGTTCACATCCTGGAACGATGGTTCCTTTCCCTCCCACACGTGAGAGAGCATGACATATCGGAAGAATTTTGCGACGACTCGCATGATGCGTCCCTTGTCCAGCCTCACAGTTTTCGAGGAAACAAGCTCCTTGAAGACGGTCTCCGCTTTGAATATTTGTACTCGCTCGGTTGCACCACACAGACGACCAGTCTTGACATCGATAAGGACGAGTGGACACATTTTGAAGATCTCCCGAATAGTAGCATCAATTACTCCAACCGTCTGCTGAGGTGAGACATAGCTCCGGAACATTTCTGCGGAAAGCGTTTAGACCTGGAAAATTGGCCACAAGAAAAGATGCGTACCACGGATCTTTGGATCGGGGGATCTCTCGGTTACTGACAGCATATTGCCGAGTGCGTCAATGGCTTCGTCATAAAGTTGCATGCCATGACATGCCGAATGTCTGCGATCATAACCCAAAGGCTGGGATGGATCCTCATTGATCGCCTTGGCAGGTGTTAGAACTGCCCGATAAAATGGCAAGAACAGACACACCACATCGGCGTCATTCAAGGCTTCTCGCCACAACCCCATCGCTGCTCGAGCCCTGCTTCGTTTGACGAGTAGGCCTGCCTTGCTTGGGGGATCGAGAGACAGTGCTAATGTGTAGTGTGCAATCGCATCATTATATTGTTCGGACTTGATTTCTCCATCACCAATGCCTTCGAGCGCCAAAGCATATTTTCTTGTGAAATCTGAAGACTAGCGATTAAACATAAATTATGTGGATCATCAATCTGGGGCCCTCACCTATGACCCATTTTGCGTTTGCCTTGCTTGCATGGATCTCCTTGCCGAATTTGTTGATCATCTTGAGGAGATATTCTGCGCCCTCCGATACGCGCTTCGCCGAATATAGGGACTGGCATTGATGTTGGTAGACTGTAATGTCAAGTCCTTGGAAAGTCCAACCGAATATCTATCGAGAGAAATATAGTATCCATCAAAATTTTTATGTTATCATAACCTTACGAGGGAGATAGTCGCTAGATGACCAAATGATGAGGATGGGGTAACAGACGGGGCATGCTGCAACATCTGTACAGCACGCCCGTAGTCTCCTCGTTGTAAGTACATGTTTGCGATGACCTTGAAGAAACATCAGTAGCCATACTCATGATGCGATTACATGTGTCAGATACCTGGATGCAGCAGTAGATTGTAATGTTATCTGCAGCCGAGATTAGGTCGTTTATGCGCGAAATTGCATTTTGTTGTTTTCCACACAAAAACAACAAGATTGCCTGTGCGACGTGCGGTTAACTGGTGACGAGACCCAACAGGCCAGACACAGACCTTTATAAGTAAGAGGAAACTGTTATCTGTTGAATCACAATCGCGAAAGACGAGATCAATTGTTCGGAGTGCGAGCTTTCGTTCGCCTTGGCCGACAAGCACGAGTGCCATTGCGATGTGGCCAAGTGGCGATGGCCGAATGGAAAGGGACTTGGGTACTATATCTGGGTCAACTTGAAAATAGAAGATAATAGATATAACTACCTGTTTGGCATCGGAGATGGCAGCGTCCCATTGGTGCAGACGTATTCGTACAAGAGCGCGATTGGCAAGTGTATTGTGACTAGGATTCGAGGACATAATCTCTTTGGACAATGTCGCTTCCGTATCCACTGCGTCGTATTCTATCCATGGTTTAAATGCCGCATCAGTGATGTTCATCAAGGGGAGGCAACGAACTGGCTTGGAAGAGTCAGATTATGATCGACTAGCAGATGCAGAGGTGCACTTACATCAAGGAGGACATACTGTGGAAGGATACCACTGAGAGAGAGAATCGAGATGATATTATCGACCCTCCCGCATGCAAGATGGCTACCATCGGACGAGAGAGCAATGGAGCAAAGGGCGACAGGAAATTTGATGGTGGAACCGATCCGCTTGTGTGAAGAAATGTCTAAGAATGAGACTAATGTACCTGTATAACAGGCAATGAATCTCCCGTTGCCGACAAGCGTGGGCGGCTTCGAGTCGTGATTGGGGAGTGACCACGAGTCTAAGCATGCGGAAGTGGATACGTCGATACATGTGATCCTTCCGGGCGTCGCTGCAAAGAGATGCTCGCTACCACTCGACCATGCAAATGGTGCGATTGGATGGGAAATGGAGACGACAGGTATGTTGATCAGCTTCTCGCCAGTGTTTGCATTCCAAATACAGACTGAGACTGGTGTGGCGGTGGCGATGAGCTTCCCGTTCGGACTGAACTTGATTCCAGTAACGTCGATGTCGTGCCGAAGTGGACCAAGCAATTTCTTCCCAGTGGTAATGCTGAAGACGTAGGCAGTGTCGTCCTCAGACCCTGAAGCGAATTTCGTCGAGTCCGCAGAGACATCGATTGCACCGACGTGACTCTTGTGCTCCCCCACCTCCAGCACTTTGGTATTCGTCCTCGCATCCCTCACCACCACCATCCGTCCTTCGGCGAGCACCATCCATTGACCATCTTGAGACAGCTTGATACCATACACACGACTGCCCGTTGTCGCAGATGTGCCTAACTCTCGACCGTTGTTAATTTGCCATCGTCGAAGCATCCTGTTCACATTGTCGCCGCATAGGACTTGCTTTCCGTCCTTCGTAAAGGCGACCGCATACGGTCTATTCGGACAACGGATTTCTATGGTTTGCTTGCTGTGATCTTGGTGAAGAGTCATCATTGCGACTTCGTTATGTTTGACAAGCCGTACGCACACATCGTCGTTGCACTATGTCCGAGAGGGAGCTTTGCAGTCCAAGAGCCAAGGAAGAAACCACGCACGGCAGCTGTTCCCAGGAGTCCTTGTGTGTCCATTTTTTCTTACACACGCCACTTCCTTCGGCGAAACACCTTGTGCCGGTCGGATACGGCGCTATGAAATCGGTGAGAAAGGCACCCAACGAATAACTTGGCCGAAGTTGATGCTTATTTTGGGCACGGACGTCCCGCATTCCATACAACGGTGAGCAAGCTTCTGCGACCGCAGTGCGGTCTCAGATCAATCTCTCGAAATGAATTCATGCACTGGTGCACCAGTGCTCGCAATCCAGTGGAACGCGACTGCTGAGACAGCTGGAATATTGGTTTTTGTCATCAAATTTAGCTGCGCCTGGTGATTCGGCCCGCCTCCTTGTTCTCTGGTGCCTGCCTTCGGAACGAAGCGGATCATCAAACCGCGTGTGATTCTGCACGAGGACGACTCGAATCCCTAGCCAAATCGTTGTTCGAGGGCGACGTGTAGCCAAAGAGAAGACTATGCTAGTGTTGACAGTGATCGTGTTCTGACATTTTGGAATCGCATGTCATCGCGCTCACTCGTTCTTCCGTTGTCATTGTTGCGTCAACCACAGAGCAATATTGACTCACGCTCTGGGACACATGAAAGGCATTCTTCTATTCAGTAAGTACCTGTGCCCCGCATGGTCCTCAGGTCATGTCGTGGGATTGACTTCATTCACCGGTATTCTTGATATAGCCGTCTGCAGAAGCAAATCTAAGTAATCTCACCCCTCTTCTGAATAAATAGCAAGATGGTTCTTCCCCTTAAGCATCTGTCTTCATTTTTAATGAGGTGCCTGTGCTACTGGAACACGAAATGTTGTGACACTGAGTTTCTCAGGCCACATTGTTATGAGATCAACCAGGTAAATGTCTGTCTGTTGCTGATGCCTCACGCATGCCATTTGGACAGTGGTGAAATTGTCGTTGGGGCTCGAAATGATGTTTTACCCGAGGGGCATGGAGTATTATGCCACTGGTCGACGTCTTCAAAGTATTAATCCCCCGTACGCGTGATCAGGTAGGCAGTAGACCTGGCAAAACTTTGTTCACTGACCGTAGTCGCACATGCACCATAAAAAATTCGCCTGTGGGAAGAACCATCAAACACTGGTTCACTGCAAACCCCCAGTTGATTTGCTTCTTGACATCACTGTTGTTCACGACGCGATTGACATCGTAAAGAGTAAACGACCTTGCTTTGTATACAATGCGTACTTGGAGGAGCTCAACCACAAGTAATGCACCTCAGCTGCATCTGGTGATTGGAGGCTACCGGAAGGTTCACACAAGTACCAATTCAAGTGACTCATTCCCCAGGGCACTTGAGTGGATCAGCTCTCTCTCATCAGGTGAAGCCGGACATGGGGCTGAAAAGTCTAGTTGCTGAGGCACTAGTACGTGGTGGGAACTGATAACTCTGACAACAGCGGAGGTTTGAAGTAGGTTATGGGAATAAATGGGCGAGATTTGCTAGAATGGCAATGGCTCCACGGCTGTCAGATGAACGAATAGTTCTCAGCTTGTTGAACATTTTTCCATTGATCACTAACCATTTTATGTCTAAATTGATCATTTCCCCTTACTTACACTTTCAGTCCTTTGATACCTATTGACTGATGTTCCTGAGATACCTTTTTGCTAAGCATTTAGCCACAGTAATCTTGACCCCGTCTTTGCTAGTTTTATCATGTGAAGTTCTTCCCTTTCGTATCATAGATTCATATATCCCTACACTACATAGATGTGTACAATACTCTCAACAGTTTCGTTCGATATGCTACATGGCAGGAAACTTGAACGTGACAACTGTCAGTATCGACGCGACGTCTCGGGGCACAGCACCACAATCTTCTCTGCATAGTGTGCTAGATATCCGTAAGGTACTGCTCCTGAGTGTGGGTTATGTATTATGCAAAGCTGGTGGGACTTGCCTAGTTGGTCTCCTCGTGTGAGTCTGGCTCCCATGGGGCATGTATGTACTGTACATAGAAGTACCGTTTTGGCCGTACGGACTTATCCAATCCGAGTACAGTCTGCTGTGGGTCTAAATGGCCAGCAAAATTTGAATCGTACTGGACATGTTCTGACAAATATTCTGTTACCATGAACACCATTATGGGAGATACTATGTTGGGAAGGTTGGCTGAATATTCATTCAAATTGTACTTGTCTGCGTATTTGTAGAGGACAGCAGCATTGATGGGAATGGCAAAGTGAACCAATGGCAGTTCTGGGTTAGGTGCAGTGATGTGATACTAATCTGGAAGCTGAGCCAGGGGGTGTCGCGGTGCGTAAAGCCTGATAAATTCCTGCATGGAAGACATGAGTACTGCAACTTTCAGCTGACGAAATCATAACAAACAGGACTAGACCATTCACATTTGCGGTTCGAGTGCTCAAATCTCAATGGCTAATTAGACATGGTAGAACTGGTGGGGAAACAGATCACTTGAGAGAACTCTGCCTGAGTGGCGCTTAAGGAAGGACTCCAGGACGAGTGGGTTTTCGATGCATCGTATTGAACGAAACGCGATCACGTGATGAAATTGATCTTCTGTCATCCATATCTGGCACTAGATATTTGCCCCTACATTACGACTCCTCATTTCCGCGAAAACCGTATGTATATAAACACAGGCGCCTCATCTACGATGGGGCACACAGCTCTATCTTGATGCGAATTACAATTTTCTTGATCCCCCACAGTCTTGCAACATCGCAGGTAGCGGTGAACGGTGAGGCTACCCTTTTGTTGGAAACACGAGAATGACGCATATTTCCAGTCAATCAAACATCTTACTGTTCGACGAAGCTTGCCCCATAGTCTCCAAAAGTGTACTGTGCACCGTTGGGGAACCGGTTGTCAAATTGTCCGTCTTCGTAGCCACCCGCGAGGGGGAATTGGCTGGCGTCCATGCAACCCGTTATCTGAGGTAAAAAGAGATGGTTCGTCAGTAGTTCTGACATATTCGCTCTCGCAGTTGGCAACCCGAATGGCCAGATCCACTTGAACAGCCCCTTCAGTAGATTGTGTCACCGTCGCCCCCATGCCACTTCGTCTTTCGATGGCAGCGGCTCGTTTTCGACACTCTCATGCAATCTGCATGGCAAGGTATTTTCGGTGCGCTTACCGTCATCATATTCATTCACAGTTGTCGGTTTCTCCTTTCGATCCTCATACTACTCATCTATTCTCACCCGAGTATTTATCTTTCTTTTCTGATTTTCTCATATGCTTTAGTTCTTTTGAGCTAACGAGCTACCCGTTTTATCACCTGAACCTATGTAACGAGAGTCATTAGCCAAATCATCATTTCATTTCAGATGCATGAATTACGTACGGAAGGTCGTTGCAACTGCTTGCCCATTTAGCTGGCAGTCTCGTCAGGGACCATTGTGAACTGAGCATCATATCGCGTCCACGTACTTACAAGTAAGGAAAGTTATGTGGTAAAGAGTTACGATAGTGAAGATTCTGGTTGGAAAAGGGCATTGCTTTCGCATCATGTTCCTCACATAGGATCTGCTTGTTGCATGCAGGGGACGACACGGAATAGGATCAATTTTAAGGATGGAAGGTTACTCGTCTGTGGTCAATTAGAATTCAATACTGAGGAACTGGGGAAGTTCTCTCTACACCTTCTAGCTATCGGCATCTCATTACATAGACATGTACAATTGACAATCTCCAATGAACTCGCCCCGGGGTTCTGCACCTTTTGTTCCCACGCTCATGAGACTCGGCGACACGCATGCTGAACCCGCTGCGAAGGTCCTCCCTCGCTCGTAAATTGCACATTCCGTCCCCACCTCTCAAACAACAAAAGTCGGAGAAAAGCTATAACGATGAGAAACAAAAATCATCTAAAGCGCACGCGAGCACGAGTCCGAGGAAACGGAAGACGGATGGAGATACAGACTCCCCTCGACACGGTACGCCTTGCATATGTACCCGCTTGTCTGATTGACACGATCATGCGCAAACACAGTCAAACGCAATGAGCTAGGCGTGCAAATGCTCTCGCGGCAGCTCCACGCTCAAATATTCAAACATGCCGCCTTTCCCCCACCCGAACCTGCTTTCGTCCAAATTGCACGCGACCACCTTCATATGCACGGTCTCGACCCCAAGCAAGGATCCGTCCTCCCCGATACGGGTTTTATCCTCCCTCACATTCAAGGTGCCGACATCGACGAGCACTTTTACCGTATCGGCCAGCGCTGCGCCCAACCCTGGTTATCCCTCGCCAAGCACCTTGCGCAGGATGCGTTACCCCCCAAACCCGAATACTTCGATGTACAACCGGGATGGACCAAGTACCACCACCTCCCAGACGGCTCGAGTTATAGCGAACACGTTTCGTATCCTGAACATGACGGTCAGCCTGAGCAGATGCTTGTGTTTGACGTCGAGACGATGCCGCCGTACCATCCGTACGCAGTCCTTGCCTGTGCTGCATCCAAACACGCGTGGTATTGCTGGATATCGCCGTGGTTACTCGGCGAGACAGAAGAGGTACAGCATCTGATTCCGTTCGGTGACCCCGAGGCGCCACGAGTCGTCGTTGGACATAATGTCTCTTACGACCGGCAGCGCATCCGTGAAGAATATAGTCTCAGAGGTACACAGACGCGGTTTATGGACACGATGTCGCTTCACGTCGCTGTCAACGGTATATCGTCGCATCAACGACCAGCGTGGATGAAACACCGCAAGGCAAAAGCCGTACGTATCGAACAGCGCGCCGAGGCCGTCGAGGCGGTGCTCGAAATCATGCACGATGCAGCATCTCAAGCAGAATCCGAGATCGATGGGGCACGGCGCGCGCAACTTCATCGTTTGCACGTCGAGATCGAAGAAAGTCTGCCTCAGCTCCAAGAAGACGACGCGGACGCGACCGATGCTGAACTCTCACAGAAACGCTGGGAAGATCT
>JBBPLO010001142.1:0-12066 GCA_038089835.1 Retiboletus flavoniger | reverse complement strand
CTACGCGTTTTGCAGCATTCAAGTCGGGTGAAAGTGGTGTCCGAAACGCGAAGACTGCACTTGTAATGTAGGCTGATGTTTGCGACACGGGAATACTTGAGGTTTGCTCGATCAAAAATTTGTAGGCTGGAACTTGAAGTATGGGTGAACATGCCGGCTTCATCTGCAGAGACACTATATGACGTTACCGCCTGACCACACTTTCGTAGGTCATTTGAGAGCCGTGATTGGAGGACAGGTCGGCGAAAAAGGGAATTAAGGGTCCTTCCAAAACAGGCAGCCCAATGAGCGCTTAGAAAAACCGATGACTTGTTCTGAATGTTCGTCTAAATATAAAATTTGGTACATTTTGTGCGTAAACTTCAAGTAGAGTAATCAGGCTCGAATTTTATTTGGAGTTTACGCACATAATTGTACTAAATTTCTTATTTTGACCAACATTCGGGACGAGCCAATACACTCACCCACACTTCAAGTTCCAGCCCACAAATTTTTGATCAGGAAGACTTCAAGTGTTCCCGCAGCGGAAACGTCAACTCATATTACAAGCGCAATCTTCGTATTTCGGACACCATTTTCACCCGACTTAAATTCTGCAAAACGCGTGGTGACACGTGGGAGACAGAATGAGAATAGGATGCACTCGTGCAACTGCCTCTGCTGAGTACCGGAGTCTACTGATCATGGGAATGGGAATGGTTGTTTACTTATAAAGTCGTTGCCCAACAGCCATAATCGGAATCAACCTAGACATTACAGCGACTGACGGCATAGAGTCACTTTTCGCGAAAGCCGACGCGAGACAGCCACTGTCAAAGAAAAAATCAAGTCAAAACGGAACACAACTAGCTATCGTTAGTGGGAAGAAGAGTTGTCTTCTATTGCCTCGATTTGAGGGAATCACCTGGTGATCTGAGATATTGGCACTGATGGAAAGTCACACAGGAGAACATCTTGATGTGCTACATACTTTTACACAGTGGGACCTGATTAGACAACACACCCTATTTCCTCGCTTCGGTCGCAAGCGTAGCCAGTTCCTTAAAGTCCTTTACCACCAAGTCCACATCCCCTCCGTCCACCTTGCTACGCGTGTTTTCTCTGACCTCCCGAGTATCTTCTGAGGGGCGCGGCACATATATGGTCTTGAGCCCCGCATGGGCAGCTCCTTCAAGATCCCATCTGTGTGCGGCGACCATCGCAACACGCTCTGGGGGGACCCCAAGGTGGTACGATGCGGAAAGGTACGCTTGTGTCGTCCTATCCGACCGTCGCGCCAGAGTGCCCACCATCGAGCACCATCTTAGTGACTAGATTCTCAAAGCGTGGAATCAAACATACGGTTTGTACACCCCAAAGAACTCGGTCGACAAGATGCCGTCCCAAGGAAGCCGCTTGTTCTTTGCCTAGACGACGGTCGTCGCTCAGTCTAGGCCAAAGCCGAATCTGTCCCCATCGGAGCGACCTGCTCACCATGTCTACGAGCAGCCTGTAGTTCCCGTTGGACAGGGTGATCACGATCGCCGACTTGGCGAGTTCGGCGAGCCCCGGGACGGCGTCATCGTACACTGTCGTGGTATGCCAGAGATGATGAACGTGTGCGTGTGCGTACGTTGGCGATAAGGACGGAGAGCTTACCGTCCAGGTCGTGCCACACCTGCACCAATTCATGGCGTGCGGGTTCGTCCCAGGTAGTCGCCAGATGGGACCAGCGTGGGGATGCGAGCATCCCATCTAGGATCTAGCATTCATTGGGCATGAGAACATGACAGGGGAGACGAGCGGACTCGAAAGGGTGCGCGACCCTGAGGCTGTACATAGTTGCGTACCTTTCGATGTGCGAGATCGACGTTGAGACTGCCCTCGCCACCTGCGTTCACGATGCGACTGACGGGGTTGGACAAACGTTGGTCAGCGTTCGTTCGCCCCAGACCCATGATCCATCTCTCGGGTTTAAGGACGCCGCTCGAGGCCCGAGGGCCCCGCCGGCGTCGGACGAGACTTACATGTGTTCATAGTACCCTTGTCGCCACTCGCGCGCAAATTCGACGGCGTCCTGGTCTGGGTCGTCACGCGCCGTCATGGACGTGATGCACGGTAGTGGTAGTGATCGATTCGATCATCGCGAATGCTCCTCGGCAGGCTCCATAGATCGATGCAAAGTCCAGAACGCACCTCGAGGGAGTGCCCCGTCGCTTCTGCGAGCGACTTCACGTTGGATCGTCGTGAACCAGTCGACGGTCGTCCCGAACGCGTCAAACAGGTAGACGTCGACGTCGCGCAGGAGCGAGACAGCGTTGGAGGACATTATTTGGGTTACAACCGTCTAATCTGGGCGTTTGGGAGGACGATACGACTGTGTGAACTGGCGTGACAAGCTCAAGTAAACACTTTAGCTAGACTAAGATAATCATTATCCCCGCCCATCAAACTTCAACGTTTCAAGCTTCGGGCTCAAGGCTGCGGCTAAAAATTGGCTTTCGCGGCTGAGGGCTGCACCCTGATTGGACCGGCTCCAGCACTGTTGTCCGGCAATTTCCCATGGGTAATTTTATGTCGAGTGGTGAACGTTTGAACGAGTGCCCAAGTGCTTGGTAGATATGCTGCGTCCCGCTGATTTCTCTCCCACCATGGAAGAGGCTGCGTCGGCTAGGCCGAGTAGTATCGTCTACCACGAAAACCTATCTTCCCGCAACATCGCATCGCGTTCGAGCGCATCTCCCGGTTTGCTTACTCTTGCTCTTTCTCGCGTCTGCTCACCCTCTCCAGAGGATGCTACTACCCCCTCCAACGCTGCCGATCCTTTTTCTGACAAAGTCAAAGATCACCCTGGAACTGTAGATACCACCACCACGACAGCAGACATAGAAGACCCCGCGTCCCTTGATGCTCCACCCAAACTACCTCTGCGCAAGCGTCGCTGGTTCATTATCACCTCCATCATAGGGAACTGCATCGGCATTGCCATGCTATTCATCATGTTGTTCCCAGTCGTCAAAGCCATCATCCAGGATATTGTCAACAAAACTACCATCGGCATCACGACGGCTGCCATAACCAACCCTACTAACACTTCGTAAGTCCAAGTCTCGCCTCTTCGCTCTATGTCGGCTCTCATGCCCTCGCATCACAGTTTTCAATTGTTCTTGCAAGGCACTGTATGTAATCCCATTCTGGCTCCTACCCTTCGTGTACCGACACATCTTTAATCAGGTTGCGCATACCGGCATATTTCCCGCAGTCATCTCGTTTCCAACTCCTATGAATGTTAGTTGGTTGGATGGTTCCACAAAGGTTCCGCTTGGATATATGCAGCTGTCCACGCTCAGTGTTAGCAACGAGCGCGCCACGTTAAACGATACCACCACCTTTTATATCACAGACCAAAATGCTTTCGGTCGTTTCATGTCCGCCATGACCACCTCCCAGAATTTCACTTGGCAACTTGAGAACTACGATCTCACCGTCCAGGCAGAAAAATTCCCGACTGCCCATGGTATATCATTCAACAAGTTGGTCACGGTCAACGGCGAGTTATATTCCTGGTTCTCTCTGCCACTCTCTCATCCCTCGTAGGCATCAACAATTTTACAGGAAATGTTCAGGTGGAAGATCTACAGTTGCCTAGTGAGAATCCCGCTAGCGGTATGGACTTTGTGACGATCTTGCAGCTCAACAATTCAAGGTCAGTTAGCTTTTCATACTACCGGAACAATAGCTAAGGGGGATCTCAGTCCGTTCACGCTCGATCTTGGAACGGCGGTTTTCGATCTTTCCTACCAAGGTGTTTATTTGGGCAATGCTACTGGGTCGAATACCCTATTGGTATTTTTTATTCGCCTATGATGCAGAACGGACGTTTATACCTATCATTAGTCCCCGGGATATAACAATGTCACGCTCAGCACTGCTTTCGTTCCTCAAACCATATCCTCTAACCTCGCTGTGGTTTCTCAGCTGTTTACTAATTACCTCAACAATCAGAGTTCCCCTGTCCTCGCAGTTGGAAACTCTACGATCCAATCTGATGGAACTGCGATATCTTGGCTCAGTCAGGGTTTCGAAAGCCTCACGATGACCATCCCCTTCCAGTCTTCGGCGTCGATCAATTGAATCCGGTCCATCGACACTACCTTTATACCAGAAACTGCAGGGAATCCTCGGACTGACAGCCACGCGGCTGATGCTTCTATGGATAAAGAGGATTTCTTGATCAACGCTTCTTTTCGGGTTTAACATATCGGGTTCTGCGATGTAGTTCAGTATCGTAGAGAATGGATCTAATGTGGCTGAGCTTTTCATGGATAATGTGTCTCGTTATTGGCGTCTTATCTGCTCGTCCGAGATAGTGTCTCGGTGCTTGCGTTTCGTCTATCGGCCTTATGATCCGAGGACTCTTAAATTTGATTGCGGAGGGGTTAAGCAAGCCGCCACGCTTCCTCCATAAATGCAGTCCTGATGTTAACATCTCGACTGTATTCGAAATCATCACCACCGTCGCAGGCAAGAAGGGTGACGTGAATTTTTTGCTCGTCCTGGCGGCATTCTTCCACCCTCTCTGAACAAAGTCGATGTTATCCTCTCATCCTTGTCGTCGTTGATAGGTGATCCATGAGCCCGTCGCAGAGTCCTTCTGGATATGCGTATGAGAGATTCGGAATTGATACAGAGCAGATACCCCTTGTGGTCGTTCGACCGGATAGGTATGTCGGGAGAATCGTTCCCGCTACTACCATTCAATCGCAGACCTCGAAAACGACTTTGGTTCAATCATGGACTCGATCCTAGCACCACTCGAGGATATCACAATGGTTGTCGTCGGAGCCACACCAGTAAGTAGAGTCACTGAACATTTGCCTGATCCACTCGGCTTTCGCTGCAGTATTCCTTTGTCCGCAATGCATGGCGATAGTCCTGGCCCGACCAGTGACCGCGATCAATGATAAAAGGTCCACCCGCAGAGCAGTTGAAATAAACGGCATAAGCATCTATGCGATCCCAAAAGGTGTTTTACAGCACGACTTGCTGAACACTCGTCCAAACGGGTAGTAGTATACCCACATTCGGGTAATCCTGCAGAAAGTGTTGGGCATGTCTTCGACTGATGCCAGTCGCCTTGATCCGCAAACGGCATTGATGGAGCACCGACGTGGGGAAGCTGTTTTAGTGATCATATGAGACGGAGATTAAGCTGCGCATGTGAAGCCGCAGCTCCCACGTATCGGCATGGATACGACAGGATTCGGACTTGCGTGGACCACCTACCGGTCAGTTTAAAGCAATAAGAACCCAGGCCACTTCGCTCGGCAGGCCCATCACTGCAATTCAGATAGTATCTGACAATCACTCGTTCTGCCATCGAGCGCACGTGTGGACCGTGGACTTGATCAATGGATGTTTGAAGGAAACTGGGGTGATCTGGCAATGCGCTGGGTTTAAATTCCAAGTCCGGTCGGTGGTACTTTCCAAGTGCCAGCTGACCGCAATGCTGTACACGATAGAGAAGATTTGAAGACGGGGACGACGCTCGGAAGGAACTTTCGACTAACCCACCAGGCACCACTGGTAGCTGAGTTCGGATGTGCTTAGCGCCGATAACGACACGAATCCAGTTCGGACCGCAAGTTGTGCAGAACATGCTAGATTTCTCCTTGGACATCTGGGCCGGTGAGTACGAAATTCCGAGATGCGGATGCCCTATCAAAAGGCATACTACGGAGTCGTCACGTCGTAGCCTACCAAAGACGACGACGACTAGTGCTCGGGATCCAATTCTCAATTGATTGCCGCTGCCCCTCGGGAGTAGGTCGGTACCGTTTCGTTTGCAGATTGATGATGGTGATGGTGAGAATGCTGTGGTCGTGTGCGGCTGATCTTGGCCGTCGCCACGCTATCCAGGAACCACGAGCACACTTCCCACCCACCGATAAGAACTAGTACTAAAGTTAGCTTTCCCCGCTTCTTACATTCTTGCTTCTTCGTTCATCATGACTTCTGACGATGGTAGCAACGAGAAAACAGTCACCTACGATGTCGATGTCACGTCTGCTGAAGGCCAAACAACATCCCCCGTCATTCATACCAGCCTCCATCGGAAACTAAAGAACCGCCATGTCGCTATGATAAGGTACATGCCCCCTACCGCTCCACCGCCACAGCTGACCCTCTCTTGCAGTATTGGTGGTGTCATCGGTACCGGCCTCTTCCTCGGAACAGCAAGTTCCCTCATGAATGGTGGTCCCGTCGGAATCCTCTTGGGCTACCTCTTCATTGGAACGATATGTTTTGCTACCATGGTCCTTGCCCCCATCCATCCGTTTTAGGCACACGTCGTCTCATCACTCGTTACAGCTTTCTCTCGGTGAAATGACGGCTTTCCTACCTCTCCCTGGGGGTTTCATCAAACTCGCAGAGCGATTTGTTGATCCTGCATTTGCTTTTGCAACTGGATGGAACTATTGGTATTCGTGGACAGTGAGATCATTTCTGCGTTAAACCCCGCACCCGCTGACTCGCGTCACGTAGTTGACCCTACCTGGTCCGTGCGATCGAATATGAACAGGGTTCGATTCTGATCGTCTTCCAGCCGAATTGTCTGCGGCAGCAGCTATCATCAGTTTTTGGGACTCGACTACCAGCCCTGCTGTTTGGATATCTGTGTGCTTGGTCGTTGCCATTGGGATTAATGGCCTCGGCGTGGGTAAGGACTTTCTCTGAAATCCTTCTCTTCTTCTAACAATCTACCGTAGGTGCGTACGGAGAGGCAGAATTCTGGTTTAGGTGAATCCCAGTATTAGGCTGCCGTCGTTTTCCCGGCTCACATACATGTTTCTAGTTCAATCAAAGTTCTAACCATCACGGGAATGATTATCCTCGGTATCGTCGTCGATTTGGGCGGAGGCCCAAACCACGATCGTATCGGTTTCCGATACTGGAAGAACCCGGGACCGTTCACGGACTACTATGGGTTCACTGGTCCGAAAGGTCACTTCCTTGGCACCTGCAGCGTTGCCACTCAAGCTGCGTTCTCGTATATCGGCACTGAAGCAGTAGCAGTTCGTGTTCTTGTCATTACCCCTCTCTGCTCTTTCTGACTTATTACCAGATGGCAGCTGCTGAAGCAAGGAATCCCCGCCGAAACATTCCAAAGGCAATCCGGAGGGTTTACTTCCGTGTCTTGGTATTCTACATCGGGGGTGTTATCATTATTGGTCTGCTCGTCCCTTCCAACAACCCGTTGCTAAACCTCAACTCCACCAACGCCTCTGCCTCGCCGTTCGTGATTGCTTTCAACGAAGCTGGTATCAAGATCTTGCCTTCGGTACGTTGGGGATCAGCGAATCTAGTCACGTCTCGGATACTGAACTTCTTAAAGATCATCAATGCTGCCATTCTAACCGCTGCCTGGTCTGCTGGTTCAAGTGACCTGTACCTCGCATCACGTAGTTTATGTATGCAGATCGTCTTCTCAGCCATCAAATTCATGACTAAATATCGTCTTAGACGGTCTTGCGGTCTCTGGCAGTGCCCCGAAAATCTTTAGCCGCACGACGCGCGCCGGGTTGCCCTACGTTGCCGTGGGATTCTGCACTTGCTTCGCATTCCTGGCATATATGACGCTCGGGAACAGTTCCGGCATCGTCTTTACCTGGCTCTCCAATTTCTCCGCGACTACTGGCCTGGTTACCTGGTTTGGTATCGGAGTGACGTATCTAAGGTTCTACAAGGGCATGAAAGCACAAGGCATCGACAGGCAAACGCTCCCTTTTGCCCCTAACGTGCAGCCATTCGCAGCATGGTGGTGTGTTTGTGGGTCCGGGTTCGTGCTCTTTGTGCGTGTCCCTTGTGCTTGCATGTAGCGATCCTGCCGACTGATCCCCGTCGTCCCGTGCCGCCTATGCCCGTCATTCATGGCTGTTTCCCCCCTCTTTTGCAGTTCAGCGCTTGGGAAGTCTTCCTCAAGGGGAACTGGTCCACCCCCACGTTCGTGACCAACTACCTCCCGATCATGCTGTTCCCCTTCCTCTACGTCACTGCCAAGCTCGTCATGCGCGTGCGCACCGTTCGTGCAGACGAGATGGACTTTGTCAGCAACGTGGCCGAATTCGAAGCGATGACGTACGTGTATCGTTCCTTTTGTTGTTGTTGTTGTTGTTGACCGGACACTGACCACGTTGTCGGCGGGGCGCGAACAGACACGACGACCCCCCACCGAAGAACAAGATAGAGGCGTTTTGGATGTGGCTCGTGCGTGCCTTTGTTCGAATCGTTGTCGTTGCGCGCGTTCTCATCCTGGGGCCTGTTTGTAATAGATGTGATGCACGTATGTACGCATACGCCGATGCGGATGTCACGCAACCCATGTCTTCTTCGTCGGCGTTTAGGTGTATATTTAATACACTAAGTATGTCCATGGGTGCATCACTATAATACGACTCGAAAAACGCACGTCCGGTGCTATGACAATCGTGTGACTCCCGGAACACGAGATCCTGAGCGTCTGCTCGACGTTCGGTAGGATCATCTAGAAATCATGCAAGAACATGGCACCGAATTCCTTGCCTTTCGTTTCACCCACGACACAGTCAAATCATCTCATCCGACGTTCCTGCAGAATTATCGAGACGGTACTTGTGTGAACTGTCCACGTACCCACGATGATGATTGCCGTCATATGATATACTACACGGCGCCGCGTGTCGACGATTAAAACGCGTTCTGCTACACTACCGTCCCCCTACGCTAACCAAGCAGACACCTATATGTACCCATAAGTTGGACGTGATTCAAAAGGGGGGAAAAAATCAAAAAAAAAATCAACAAGAGAAAAATATCGCCACTCAAGGGGGCGGACCGACGCTGAGCGACGCCAGCGCAACGCTGATCGCCCTCGCCACCTCTTCCTCGGACAATCCCGTCGTCGTCGACGCTGACCCTGGCTCGTTCCCGTCCGCAGCCACGTCCATGCGCATATGGATACCCACTTCGACCTCCACGCCCGAACCCGAACTTTGACTCTGCCGCCCGTTCAAGTCAGTGCCCATACCCGTCGCACCAGGTGGTGGTGGCCCGAGACCGAGACCGAGATCGGGCGATGACGGGCCAGGACCCCACGCGGTCGCGCCTAGCGGTGGTGGTGGCGCCCACGAACAACACTCCCCCACCTTCGGCTGCGGCCAATAATCCGCCTCCAACTCGGACAGCGGGGTAAGACTGCCGTCCGAGTCGAGCTCGGGCGTCGAGCAGCACCGAGAGGACGAAGGGGTCGGGCTCGCCGTGCCCGGCATGAGCCCATACGGCTCGTACAGCGGCGCAGGGTTCCCGATGTAGCACCGGCGTCGGCGAGAGGGACTGGGGGCGTGGTCGGTCGTAGTATTCATTTTTTCCTTGTTCTTGCCCCAAATCGTCTCCACGTCCAGGCTCGGCTCCAGATCGCGGACCGCACCAAGCTTCCATGACTCGAGCGGACGCCCGATAAACACGCGCGGTCCCTTTGTCTTTTCTCGTTTCTTCCTGCGTTTCGTAGGCTTCTGAGCTTTCTGCGCTGGTTGCGAGTTTGGAAGTGGAGGGGGAGGGGGCGGTCCACGCGTTCGGAGACGCTCCATCTGTTCGCGTGTCATGAATGCGCTCCCCATACGGTCGCCTTCTATCCCGTACACATGCGCCCAGAACTGGGACGGCATCGGTACCGCGCCAGGTTCGGGCGTTGGCGGTGACTTGGGACGGTGAAGTGGTTCGCTAACGTCCCGCACGAGTGTCACTTTGGTCTTGAATATCGAAGCTGCAAATCCTCCAAGCCTCATTGAGATGTACTCTTCGCCCCTGTTCCTCGAACAGAACGAACAATTACACGTGTTCGTGCACGCTGGGCACAAGAATCCCGCGTTGTGTTCATCAAAGGTGACGTCGGGGTATCTAACGTCCCGTCCGGAGGATAGATCAAGAGGAGAATCCAGAGAACATGCAGCACAAAGGAAAAAAAAGGTGGGGTTCAATGAGGAAAAACTGCCAGCCAGACGAATGAAATGAAATGGACCGACCGGTTGAGAATGCATCGATTACAGAACCGTTTTCCGCAAACACGACCCCCAACCACGTTAGAACACAACATCTTGGGTCGTTGGGTCGTATTTCGGCACTGATGACAGGATGACAACATCGGGAGGGTTTCAGCTCTTGTGCCTTGGCGATCGGCGACCGATACCCTGTCTATGACATTTCGTCGTTTGTGCTTGTGCTTGATCTTGGACTTGGAATTTTCGGGGGTATAGTCGGAATCCGACTGGGACGCGGTGTGACGTTCACGTAACTTGAGCGAAGGTAGCAAAGGCCTCTTTGTTCGAGGGGAATTGTCCGTGTCGTTTGTAGATAATTCAATGGGGTTCTCTACAAGGCTCGAAGACGCCCCGTGAGACACTACCTGAGTCGAAGGGGTTGTGGGAGTTTCCCCTGAATCGCGATATTTGATTTGCACTGGCCGTTTGCCCGATACCAAAGGCAAGGTCGAAGAATCGACTGGTCGACGCATATAGATGACTAGCTCTGGAAGCTTCGATCGCCGTTTCAGAGTCGGGTCTGTAGGTCCCGGTGGTGGTATTTGAGGTTGCTCCGGACCAAGAAGAGAGGGGTCGATGGTACCAAGAACGGTGGGCAGAGCATGATTACTGGGAGGTAGATTATTGCCTGGCAGTAGGCCCTCTCTCTGTTCGAACGACCAGGCATCCGTAGAGGGAACTTCTCGAGCAAAGAGGTTACTTGGCGAAGCTGGGAAGTAATTCACAGGTTCGAAGGGGGAATCGGGGGTGGGTCCGGGAGCCATTGGTGACTCCATGTCTGCTGGAGTGGGGCTTGGGGGTAATCCCAAGAAGCATTCAGGGCTGCCTGTATCTGCCAGTCGTAGATCGGGCTCGAAGGATGGGAACTCTAATCCAAGAGCGTTCATTTGGGCCTGCTCCGCAGCCTGGAGCAGATGAGGACGGAATGTATGCGTTGGATCGAGCTGTTGACAAGGAGAGATACGCTTGTTTGGAGAGTCACTCAACCCATTGAGGTACTGATTCATGTCAGGCTCCATGTCGATGGCCGTTGATGAGAAACCCTGGGACACTGTCGAATTAGAAAGTATCGGGTCAAACGCGAGGCTTGGAACAGGCAGGGCATCGTCTGGTAGTGACAAGTAGTTATCATCGGCCTCGGCGGTGGAGTAACTCTCTGTCAAGTCGGCCTCCTCATCCAAACCATGTCTCGTGCTCTTCTCGTGAGATGAACCGTCTGGTAGAACCAATTTCCAGGGCCGTAGCTGCTCAATTGAGACATAGCCAGCTGTTCCGGGAATACGCGGCGACGAAGTATCCACTGAGCGAGCCCAAACGCCTACTTTTTCTGCCAGCCTGAACTTGAACATCGAGTTGAGCTCAGCCACCCGAAGCCTTGATGCGTGCTCTCGCCACGCGTGAGCAAATTGGAAACGCGTATTGGTTGCGAGGTCCAAAGTGGTGAGCGGGGGATAAGTATCGTCATCTTCGAGAGGAATCATTGTAGGCTCGTAAAACGCGTCCATGGTCGCGTTAGGAGACAGGTCTGCCCTGTTAGCGGGTGTGCGTCGCTTGTACTCGTTGCGAGAAGAGACCACATCATGGTCGGGTTCTTTATCCTTCCGTTTCTGAAGCAAAGGAGTACGCTCCATTGTGATCGAAAATTCAGCGGGAGAGGAATCTCTGACCATGGTGGGGACAGTAGAGGCTGGCAGTGGCGCGACAGAATTGTCAGACATTGGCTGGTAATCCGTCTTAGTTAATCCTTTGGGAAATGGAGGAACCGCCAGATGATCGATGAACATTCGGGTACGTCTCCTAGAGGGTGGCGGGGGAGTGAAAAGGGACTGTTCCGGAGCTATTGGGGAACTGCGCCCGGAAGAAAAGGGTCGGCGGCTTGGGCCGGGATCAGCATGCCGTTTGCGGAAACGCGTAGCATTGGGAGCCTATTGTAGATGGCGATGATCATTAACCTGTCGAGCGGAAAATGATTGGGCCGGAACCAAAGACTGACCAACACATCAGTGACGGA
>JBBPLO010001140.1:0-12080 GCA_038089835.1 Retiboletus flavoniger | reverse complement strand
TAATGTCACACTGGTAATGTAATCATTATGTATCCTAAAAAATGATACCTAGAAGAGTATGAAAAAATATTAGAGGTTCTGGGTTCTGAACTAGTTCTGAACCTGAACTGAACCTGGTGAACTGGTTTATACAGGTTCAGTTCAGGTTCAGGTTCAGGTTCAGCCCAGAGGGGCCCTGAACTGAACTGAACTGAACTTTGGCAGCACTAACGTGGCGGAACTGTCCTGGTGGGTTCTACTACCACAAGGTTGGAGCTTATGGCTTTCGAAGACAAGTGGCTTGAGGCGAAGCCTCAAGGTAACCCTAGAGGGTTAAGACGAAGACGACCAGATGGGAGATGGTTATGATATTGAGTTTAATGGTCAAAGTGAGGAATACAAGATAGTCATACTATGCTTATATACCGATGTGAAGAGTGCACAGACCATGTAATATATATATGGTATGAGTCATGGCTAAGCGAGAGTCCATGAGGATGTGAGAGAGATCTATGTATAGACAAGAGAGGATACGTCGATAAGCAGGCGTACCATGAGGAACATACGATGGCTGTCTAGGCCGAGGGGATGCATGAGAGCATGCAGGGATAGCTGAAGGCATGAGGAGTGCCAAGGTGACAGGGAAGAGATGGCCGTCTAGGCCGAGGGGACACGAGGGGACATGTAGTAGACGCATAGGCTATGACAGGGGCACGTAGTAGTGCCAAGGTGGAGGATAAGGGTACATGTGGGAGGGACGCATAAGCTAGGAGTTAGGAGTCCACGGGTAGTACCGGGACACGACGATAGGAGGGGACCGGGATACGCGGGGCGAGTACCAGTCGATAGCGAGACGCGGGTTAGGCGTAAGCATCACATGGCGAGACGTGTAGGTCATGAGGGGTGAGCAGTCACGTGAGGGTCACGTGGAGGGTCCTAGGGAGGATGCTAGAGGGGACTCGGAGGTAGCTGAGGACTATATGTAGGGCGAGGGTATCTCCGAGGTAAGGGAGACTGAAGGTCATGTGGAGATCATGAGGATCGTGGTGCCAGAACAGTTCCACTGCGTTCTCCCAGTACGCTAGTCCAGACACCTTTGTTCCGCCTCGCCCCTGATGGTTCAGTCATAACAAATGGTCAAAGTGTATTCCTACTGGTCACTATCAGGTGAACCCAACCCCCACATTCGTTAACCTTGCCCTTGCTAGTTCCCTGAATCCCTCGCTACTAGACGTCAATCTCCTCATGAGTATCGCCTAGCAGGTCTTCTACCACTTATGGTAAGGACACCCCTACACCTTCGTCCCCTGCACCCCTCAGCTGGTAAACCTAACTCCAGCACCCCCCATGAACTCCGTCGTATCCGTGACCACCCTCTCCCAGGGAAGACAACCCGAGTATGTCGTAAAACTATCTACTTCTTGCCCTCGGTGACCTAAGGATGTCGTTAAACTCCTCACCTTGGCACTCCGCATCTCCCCCTTGGACTTTGGGTCCACCCTCACCTTCTCTGACCCAGACACATCGTAAAACCATCTACCCTTGACTTGCAGGTACTCACAACCCAGCATCACCGCCACACCACCTCACCGGAGGAAAACCACCACTTACTGTGGAAGCCCGACTGCTGGACGTCAGTAAACTCCTGCGCTAAGCAATGCCTGTCACAACAGCCTCTAGCTTAGCACCCCCCCTCGCCTTTGGACTGGCACACCTTACCCAGTCACCTCTTGTCGAACTTTGGAATCCCCATCATTCTCCTCTTCTCGCAGGTCTTATGACCTAGGCTGGCGCACAGCTCTAAATAACTGCACCCCCCTTCGGACCTCACCAGTCACCACTTGGGTCAATCTTGACCAATCCCTGTCCCACTCACCTCCGCCTTCGGCCTGTACGGGATAATTTCCTGGGCATACGTGCACCATGTCTTCACCCTCTGTCTGCATGGGGTGATTCCCTAGACTATGCGTTCACTACCCTGTCTCCTTCGCATCCTCAGCACGATATAAAACTACTTCAACGTACCCCTGGCCACTGCCTCGAACCCACTTGACACCATGTCACCGGTCCCACCAACTTTTTTCTGTGGCCCACCGGAACCTTCCTCCCTCCTCCCCGGTCGACTCCTCTGTTCTGCTCCATTGTCCCCCCATTGTCCCTCGTCTGGATCCTGCCACAGAATATTTCCCACCTCCCAGTCCCCCTGTCCAGTTTTGGAATCGGGGTCAATCCCCCTCTTTTATCTCAAAAGCTAGAAGGTGGTAGCTCTGGAGAGCTGACAGGCGATCCACAGGTTCAACCACAGGTTTGACATACCAAACCGACGTCCTGAAGACAATGCAAGGTGAACATAAGGCAAGCGTAGCTTGCAGTGAACCGAAGCAAGCATTTGGAGTACCATAAGGACCCTTCAGTGGTCCGAACGATTTGTCTTAGGAAATTTTAACTTTCCTCAGACCCCTGTCCTCCCCCCTTTGTCACCTCCAGCATGAGGAAAAACTGCACCCACGCTACTCCTAGCACACTGGTCACCTGTCGACACCTTGATCCATGGCTCTCGTCCCCCTTGTCACCACCAGCATGTGGTAAAACTGCACACTTGGCCTACCCGGCGACTCCTGTCGCGCCTTGTCCCCACCGACACATGGCTAAACTGTACCCTTGGTCGTCATTCCCTGATGACACACCTTGTCACCTCTGGCACGAGATTAAACTGCACTCCTACCAGTACAGCGCTGGTTCACCAAAGCTTCAAGACACCTTATCCCCTCCAGCATGAGAATAAAAGGCCTCTTCACACCAGTATAGTGCTGGTCCATCAAAGCTTCGAAAACATCACTGGTCACCACCGTCCCTAATCCCCTCAATCCACGGTCCTCTCCCACTTCGTGCCTGACCCACCATAGCCCGTCTAAACCTTCCTCAGAAGTACACTAATCATGTATAAAAGATCCACGGTATAACCCCTGTCTGACCCAGATTCACTGACTAACTCGTCCACTCACCTTCGGCAGCTCACCCCTGCTGGAAGGTACTTGTTCCCTCACCCTTCGGCAGCTCACCCCTGCCAGAAGGTACTCGTCCCCTCGCCCTTTGGCAGCTCACCCCCGCCGGAAGGTACTTGTTCCCTCGTCCTTCAGCAGCTCACCCCTGCTGGAAGGTACTCGCACACTCACCTTCAGCACCTCACCCCTGCTGGAAGGTACCACCACCTGCACATGGTTAAACTGCACACTCGGCCAACAACCCCTTTGGCACATCCGCCTCCGCATGCGCCCTCGTCATCTCCGCAATGAGAATAAACTACCTCGACATCGACTCCATCCTCACACGGTTCTCAGCCTGTCCTTGTCACCTCCGCAATGAGGTAAAACTACCTTGGTCCTTCACCGGACACCCTCTAGCCCTTGGCCCGTTCAGTTGGTTCTTATCCCCCGAGCCTAGCCATCGGTCCCTAGCCTGACAAACCCGAAACAGCTTCCTCACAAGCTCCCATGACATCACGTCGGCATCAACCCAACACCCTGCTCCGGAAACAATCCAGAATCCTTTGCACTGGACACAACCCAGTATCCTCGGTCCTACCTGGACACCACCCCTACTGTTATGCTGGGCTATGGAATACCAGCGGGGACTCAGAGTGAGCTCTATGTGGGTACGAAGACGAAGGAGGATACTCAAGGTGTTCCGACAGAGGTCTTCAGAGACACGCGTTCAAGGGCAAGGCCTTGAAACGGTAGCAATGCCAAACGGCCTGCGAGGGGACTTCAAGGGGTTTCCTTAAGTCCGGGACAAGGGTGCAAGGTAAAGGCCTCAGGGAAGTCCCTTAGCCTTAGTGTGCTGATAACAGACAGCGACGAGGGGAGTGAGGAGATGGCTTAGAGCTCGTAAGATTGAGTAGACTAAGCTGGAGAGAATACATGGGTGCGGTCAGGTATAAGTATGTACACCAAGACGGTTAGGTAATAGGCTTCTAGTAAGCCCGAGATAAGGAGTGAGTCATCTGCAGTAGATAAGGATGAGTCACTAAGAGTCAGTGCTATTAATACATTGGTTCAGAGAGAAGAGAAGAACCTGGGAAGCAGAACCCGAGGCGTAAATGGGGTTCCTAAGTCTGAGATATGAGATAAGGAAATGAGGACTTAGCAGAGGAAAAGAATAGAGGAAAATAAAGGAAAAGGAGGCGATCCACTGTGGATCATAACATTACCCCCGTGCTAGGGGTGAGACTCCGTCAAACCTTTCTTCACAGATCGATATATCCTGCGCCAGGGGAACCGGTCATGTTAGTGTAAGCCGCATCATTGAAGATGTCATCGACATCATCGTCTCCGTAGTTGTGGGATTCAACTGGGGAGTGGGGGCGATGGGGTCGGCGGTAGTGGCGACACGGTGCTGGTACGGGGAGCGGGGCAGGAGGTGGGCGAGTCCTGTGGTTACGGGGTTGCTTGGGGGAGCAACTACTTCGGGAAGACCCGGAGGGGGAAGAGAAGTGAGGCAGAGGGAGAGGTCTGCGGAGGGGGCAGCACTTCTGGGAATGTCCCGGGGCGAAGTTGAGACATATTGGGCATTGGTAGACCTGGCGGTCTGCCCGAAAGTGACCGAGTCAGTGGCAGTTGAAGCATGCCTGGCGATAGCGGGGGTGAGAGGGTAAGAGAGGCATCGTGCCTTCATTGCCGGTCCAGAATGCTTTGACGCGGTCTAGGAAGTTTGTCTCTTCTTGGGCCAGGGGGGAAGCAGACGCTGAAGGGGTCGAGTTGGCTTGGCTCGCCTGGCGGTTGGAGTGGTCCTTCAGGTACTGGTTAAGGTCCTGGAAGAACTCGAGGGCTCCTAGTTGGTAAGCCAGGAGGAGGGTGATGGCGCGGGCGTCTCTGTAGATGGAGGATAGGACAGAGTGGAGACAGGCGCATTGCGCGTTGGAGGGATTAGAGGGGATGAGGCCAAGACAGGCGATCTGCAGATAGAGTTTGGAGACAAGCTCCAAAGGGGATGCGTCCTCAATGAAGGACTGCATCGGGATGAGGAGGTGGGCATCAGTCAAGGATGACACAAGCTCCTGGAGGTCGTCTCGGAACAGGTAGTCTTCCCGGAGGTGGTGGGCATTGATAGGGATGTCGACACTCAAGATGGGCATCGGGACGATGGTGGCAAGTGAGATGGGAGGTAATTCGGGTGAGCGGTCTCCCCAACGTGGGGGACCGACAGTGGGGGATCCCCATCCGGAAGAGGCAGCATGGGAGGAAGAGGTCAACGGGTCGTACATGGTGGATGCGTGCGAAGCTATAGTAGGGAAGTCTATAGGTAGGTCCTTGGCAAGGACAATGTTATGCTTGTCAGCGAGGGGGGAAGAGAGAGGGGAGGAGCGGAGAGATGATACTGTAGTAATAGAAGACATCTTTTTCTTTTTGAGGGTGGTTTTGTTTTTTCTTTTGGTATGCTACGTGAGAGGGATAGAGAGAGAGAACTAGGGGGGAAAGACGTGAGGGTGAGCCTTCTTATAGGCAAGAAGGATGGTCCGTGCGCGTCTGAGGTCCTTTTCAGGAAGCCAGGAGTCGTTGTCGGTGGAGTATCCTTTCCACTGGATGAGATAGTGGCGCTTATCCGAAGCACCACGGTGACATATGATCTTTTCCACTTCGTACTCCGCTTGTCTGTCAACAAGCTCTGGGGGGTTCTTTTTGAAATGGGGGCCGTAAACAGCATTTTGGCAATAGGGCGATAAGAGAGAAGCATGGAATGTGGGGTGAAGTTTCCACGTTTTGGGTAGGGCTAGGCGGTAGGAGATAGGGGATAGGATGTCAGTGATAACGAAGGGTCCTTCTCTTTTTGGGGAGAATTTGGGATTGGCTAATTCCCGGCGGAGGTTTCGTGCCTCGAGCCATACCTTATCTCCTTTACTAAAAGGGGTAAAGGGGCGTTTGTTTCAGCTAGCCATTACTTGGCGTGCTAGTTCGTGGGAGGTGAGGGCCTCGTTTCAGGTGGAAGAGAGTTCTTGGAGACGGGTTTCAATGGCTGGTATGTTGGTGGATGGTACTAATGTGGGTAGAGGGTTAGGTTCGTACCCCATGAGGAGGAAGAAGGGAGATTTGTTAGTAACCAAGTGGGGGCTGTGATTGTGGGTGAACTCAGCTAAGGAAATTTTGCCAGCCCATGAGGTGGGATCATCTCCGCAGAAGATGCGGAGGTATGTTTCAATTTCTTGGTTGACTCATTCTGTTTCTCCGTCGGTTTGAGGGTGGAAGGCAGTGGAGAGGGCGAGCTTGTAGTTGAGAATTCTTCCGAGTTCTTTGGAGAACATGGAGGCGAATTGGGGACCCCGGTCAGAGATGATCTTGTCAGGGAGTCCGAATCTGGAATAAACTTTATGGGCAAACAGGGTTGTGATTCCGTCTGCAGTCACGGTTTTCTTAGTGGGGCAGAGGATTACCCCCTTTGTAAGGCTGTGGTCGACCATGACCAGGAGACTATCAAATCCATCAGAGATGGGGAGATCTGTGATCAGATCGCAAGAGATCTGTTGAAATGGGTGAGTGCATGAGGAGCAGATAGGGATGAGAGAAGGGGTGGTCGGGTGGGTGTTGGCTTTGTTTTGTTGGCATACTGTGCAACCAGAGACGTAGTTTCGGACATGAGTGATGAGGCCGGGCCACCAGCATTCGGCGGCGATGAGTTGGTGTATTTTGAGGTAGCCGGGGTGTCCGGCGGTGGGGTGGTCATGATGTTTGGCCAGGACTGCCTGGCGGGAGTTGGGGGGTACATAGATGCGGCCTTGGAAGGTGAGGGTGCTGTTGATCAACTGCCAGGGGGAGAAGCGCGTGTGGAAGGACACGGGGAGTGGTGCAGAGAGGGATTGGATGGCCTGGAGGGCTGTGGGGTTGATGGTGCACTCATCGGATATTTGCTTGGCGAGGAGGGTATTGATAGTTGAGATGAACACAGTTTCAGGGAGGACGGTGACGGCAGTGTTATCCACTTCGTGAGAGTCGTGGTCTGCATGATGGGATAGGGCGTCGGGGGCGGCAAGTTTAGTGGCTGGGGTATAAGAGAACTCGAGGTCGTAGTTGGCAAGGTCGAGGAGCCAGCATGCTTGACGTCGGTTGAGGTCTTGGGGTTTTTGGAAGTAAGTGAGGTTCTGATGGTCGGTGAAGACTTTGACAGGGAAGGGGGCTCCTCTAAGGTAATGGTGCCAGGCCGAGAGGGCATGCATGACAGCGAGGAGTTTGCAGTCATGGATATCGTAGTTTCGTTCTGTGGGGTTAAAGGATTGGGAGATATAGGAGCATGGCTTCCATTCTCCATTGGGGTCGAGCTGTTGTAGGATGGCCCCGGAAGCGAACTTCGAGGCGTCGGTGGCGACGGCGAATTGAGCGCCGGTGTTGGGGAGTTGCAGGACAGGTCAAGATTGGAAGGCGTCTTTGAGGGAATCGAAGGCACCTTGGCACTCGGGGGACCATTCCCATGGTTGGTTTTTTTTTGTGAGGTCGATCAGGGGACGAGCGGTGGTGGAGTAATTTTCGATGAATCATCTGTAAAAGTTAGTGAATCCAAGGAAAGATCGGACTTGCTTCAGAGTGGTGGGTATGGGCCATTTGGAGATCCCTTCAAGTTTTATGGGGTCCATGGCGATGTGGCCAGGTTTGACGATGAGGCTGAGGTATTCCACCTCGTCCGTGGTGAACTTGCATTTTTCGAGTTTAAGGTGAAGGTCGAGTTCAGTCATCCATTGGAGGACTCGACGGGTTCTGTCGGTGTGAGTTTCATCATCGCCGGAGAAGATAAGAAGGTCGTCCATATAGATGACGAGCCATCCTTCGGCAATTAGGTCTCCAAAGGAGTCGTTCATGAATCGTTGGAAAGTAGTGGGAGAGTTCGTTAGTCCGAAGTACATGACGTTTGGTTCAAAGAGTCCACGGTGGGTTATGAAGGCAGCCTTCCAGCAGTCCTCTGGGGCAATCTGGATGTTGTTGTATCCCCATCGGACATTGAACTTGGTGAACTTGCAGGTGTCCTTGAGCTTATTGATGAGCTCGGAGATAAGAGGAAGGGGGTAGGCATCATGGACGGTGGCTTCGTTGAGCTTTCAGTAGTCCTGGCAGGGATGCAGTCCTCCGTCCTTCTTATGGACGAAGAAGAAGGGTGATGCTTGTGGAGATTTGGAGGGGGAGATCTTCCCAGCAGCAAGGTTCTTGTCGATGAACTTGTCAGCTGCAGTCCTTTCGTCGGGGGATAAGGGGTAGATTTTTCCAATGCTGGGGAAGAAATCAGGTTTCAGAGAGATCCTGTGGTCGTAGAGTCTGGATGGAGGGAGGTGGTCGGCGGCGTCTTGAGAGAAGACGGAGTCGAACTCGGCATATTCCGGAGGTAGGGAAGCTTTAGGGCTTTTAAAGGCTTCTTCCTTGGCAAGCTCCGTAGCCTTGGTGATTTTGGCTATCTGGGAGGTGCGGAGGAATCGGGATCTGCAGTGGATGATGCAAAAGACCGATCAGTTGTGGATAGCAACGTCAAGGTATCTCTCCTCCACTTCTTGGTCGAGGTAGTTGTGGAGGTGGTCGTGAGAGACAGTGCGAACCGGAATGGAGTCAGGTTCGTGTACGGGGAAGGTGTAGACCTTGTTGTGTCTTTCGAGGTCTTTCTTGTGTTTGTGGTGGAGAAGGGATGATTGGTCGATAGATTCGTCAAGGGTGAGGGTTCGGGTGACCCAGTCGATTTTCGGGTTGGCAGTCCGAAGCCATGGGAGTCTGAGGATGAGGTTGTCCCGTCCTAAGCGCATGACATGAAAGAGTACCTTTTGGGTGAGCCCTTCGATGTTGAGGAACAGGGAGCAGGTGTGGGTAATTCTCCCTTTGTGATTGGTGGTTCTGTCTGCGTTTTTGGCAAGGATGGGGGTGATGAGCTTCGTGAGAGGGAGTTTATATTTGGCGACAAAGTCATAATCAATGCAGGAGATGCTGGCACCGCTGTCTACGAGCGCTCTAGTGTCGACGGTTTTCATTGTGTATGAGGGGTGTATGACTTGGACCGGAATGATCATTGATTTAGTCACAGCTTTTACAAGTACAGAAGCGATGTAGGAAGGGGCTAACATCGAGATAGGCTTCCTTTCTAAAAACCCTGGAGGAATACCGCTTTCACGGATTCCTCATCTTCTTCATCATCATCCTCAATCTCTTGGAGACAAGGGAGGTCTTCTTCGTCAGTTACTTCCACTACCTTTTTGGTGGGCGGTCATGGGATTCTTGGGATTTGTGGGGAGAAGGCGGGGCAGTTCCAGGAGGAGTGTCCGCTTTGGCAGCATTGGAAACAGAGGTTGTTTCAAATGCATCGTTGTTTCTCTTTGGGGGTCATTTTGGTGATTGTTCGGACGACATCAACGTCCATGGTGTTGGGGTCCGTTTTGGTCTTCGGGGTAAAGGAAATATTCCTGGCGCGATCCGCTCTGGATCTGGAGGCGACTTTGTGGGCGCGGTTCCACATGTTGTCGAAGTGCATGGCCTTCGAGTACCAGTCAGTGATGGTGGTCGGGGGTGTTTCCATCGCGTATATTTTGTACATGATGGAAGAGGGTAGTCCGGCGGCGAAGTAGGCGATAAGGACGTTGTCATCCGTAATCTGGGTGACAGCGACTTTGCTGCGGAAGGTGGCGATGTATTTAAGAAGGGTCAGAGAGAATCCATCCTTCTTCTTTTGCATTCTAGTGGTGGAAAGCCAGGTGATAGCGTTTCCAATGGAGCCTTGGTGCTTGAAGGCGGCCTGGAGTTCTGTGGTGAAAGTGGCGACCATTCTGAGATTGATGGTTCCGGCAGAACAGCATTTCTGTCGGAAGGTGGCTGCCCAAATGGCAGTGGACCCCTTGGTCATATGTGAAAGCGCGAACGCAATTTTCTTGGCGTCGGTGTCATAGACGTCGGCATTAATGAGGAGGTAGAACTGGACAGTGTTGAACCACTGTTCGGATTGATCATAGGACCCATCGAAGGGTTCAGGGGCTCCAAGGCGTAGTTCCTTTGAAGACATAGTTGCTGGGGGCGAGGGTAAGGGTGTGACGGCGGGGAGCATTCGAGCGAGAGGGAAGCCTGTGAGAGTAGGCGGCTTAGGAGGTCTGGTAGGGAGAGACACGCTCGGTTGCGGGGCAATGGGAGTGGGAGTCTCAGGGGAAGGAACTCGTGGAATACTAAGTTGTTGGGAGAGTCCTCAGGCAAGGTGGATGGTTTCTTCTTCCTCTTGGAGAGAGGTAGGGTTGACGTCAGGGTCAGAGTGGTCAAGGGACGAGGGGGACGAGGGTTCAGGGGAGGACTGGCCTTGGTTGGGTGTACCTCGGAGTAGGAACCAGTGAGAGGAAATGGTGGCGCAGTGCCCAGGGAATCACCCCATGCAGGCTGATCACGGGAAGGGGGTGCGCGGTTGTCCAGGGAATCACCCCATTCAGATTGAAGGCGGGAATGGGTAATAGAGCGACCTGAAAGTCGTCCATAGAAAGCTAGCTTAGTCTTTTGTTATGCTGGGCTATGGAATACCAGCGGGGACTCAGAGTGAGCTCTACATGGGTATGAAGACAAAGGAGGATACTCGAGGTGTTCCAACAGAGGTCTTCGGAGACATGCATTCAAGGGCGAGGCCTTGAAACGGTAGCAATGCCAAACGGCCTGTGAGGGGACTTCAAGGGGTTTCCTTAAGTCTGGGACAAGGGTGCAAGGTGAAGGCCTCAGGGAAGTCCCTTAGCCTTAGTGTGCTGATAACAGACAGCAACGAGAGGAGCGAGGAGATGGCTTAGAGCTCATAAGATTGAGTAGACTAAGCTGGAGAGAATACATGGGTGCAGTCAGGTATAAGTACGTACGCCAAGACGGTTAGGTAATAGGCTTCTAGTAAGCCTGAGATAAGGAGTGAGTCATCCGCAGTAGATAAGGATGAGTCACTAAGAGTCAGTGCTATTAATACATCGGTTCAGAGAGAAAAGAAGAACCAGGGAAGCGGAACCCAAGGTGTAAATGGGGTTCCTAAGTCCGAGATACGAGATAAGGAAACAAGGACTTAGCAGAGGAAAAGAATAGAGGAAAATAAAGGAAAAGGAGGCAATCCACTGTGGATCGTAACATCTACGCCTACCCTTCGGGGTCGTCTCAATCTTCTATGGAAGTACACTGGCAGTGTATAAACAGCCCTCAGTCTCCCCTAATCTCACCAGTACAGTGCTGGTCATGTGATAGTCGCGAGTGACTAGGGGAGTCGTAAGGGTACAACGGGATGATGCGGTGCCAGAGGTAGCTGGGTCTATAGGTTAGCTAAGGGTTAGCTAAGGGTGACTGGTAGCCTAGGGGCTAGCAGCGATGAGGACGGGCTCAGAGGTAGCTGAGGGCTAGGACGAGGTTTGGGCGTAGGCGCAGCTGCAGTGGCTAAGAAGAGAGAGGTACTCTCCTGCAGGGTTGACATAGGTGCATGGATGAGGGAAAAAGGATAGGGGCATACACAAGTTGTAACACAAGCTCCTTGTTAGGGGGTGAAACTCCAGTAAGCCAGAACCTAAAGGGGACAACGGGGGTGTGGGAAGTCACGGAAGTCATGAAGGAGCACAAGGTAGTCCAGGTATGCGTGGGTGCGGAGGTAGGGTTGTACATTGGTGTCCCAGGATTGGAGACATACGAGTGTTGGTTCGTGGGGAGTGACGGCAGGTCTTTGACTTTGAGCGGCGGGCATGGTGGTAGAGGTCAAAGGGGATCTCTGAGGTTGGAGGGACGAGAAGTGGGTTTATATGCATGTCAAGAGGACATTAGGGGAGGTGTCCTCAGGTAGCGGGGTTCATCGGATTGGTTACTGGCAGGGTAGGTCATGCTGTGGGTGACGAAAAGGACTACCCCCTGGGTAGGGGTGATGACCGTGGAACCAGGTGAGGACAAGGGGTGACTGGGTGAGCCTTTGTTAGACCAGGGCTAGACTGGGCGAGACGATGCCGTGGAACGGGGAGCTTTGATAATCCGGTTGAAAACAAAGAGGTGTGTGAACTTTTTTAAACTCAGACATAATGTTTAAACATATACATTTGTTTCCGTGAAAAAACAATACCAAATATGCCTTGGTTTGATTGTGATTTCATCTTCCATGCT
>JBBPLO010001139.1:0-12080 GCA_038089835.1 Retiboletus flavoniger | reverse complement strand
CTGTCCTAGCGATTCTAGGATAGTCTCTTAGTTAGGAAAGTCGCTATCAGACGTCGGTCTCTTCGTGAGTATCGCCTGTAGACGACTCTCACCGCCTCGAGCCCTCCTTAGTGCGCTACGCGTAACAGTTGACATTGTTGGGCTGGGGTGACGAGGGGGTGGACTAGGATGATGAGGGGGTGGACTAGGGTGACGAGGGGGTGGACTAGGATGATGAGGAGGTGGACTAGGGTGATGAGGGGGTGGACTAGGATGACGAGGAGGTGGACTAGGGCGACGAGGGGGTGGACTAGGATGATGAGGGGGTGGACTAGGGTGACAAGGCGTGGAAGTGCTCGGGTTTCTGAGGGGTTGGTTTCTAGGCTGAGGTGCGTACGTGGGATCAAGTAGTGGAGTTCTGCTAGATCCGGTGATTCATCTCAAGGGTGTCCGGTACCTGGTGAGGTCTGGGAGATCTGAGTCAGACTCTTCTGGAGCTCTGTATGACATGGTGGAGGGGTGGTAGGTCCTTCACCTGAGTAGGTGGGACCGAGAAAATTCTTGGTCTTTTGTTACACGAGGCATACCAACAAGGTCTCGGAGGAGTCTTGAATGGTTAAGGCGATACTCACAAAGAGACTGATGTCTTAACGACTCAAGCTAGGATAGCACTATGGCTAAAGGGGATTGATGACACTGGACTTCAAGGAAGAGCTTAAAGTAGACTCGGAGTGACACTTGATGATACACTTATATTGCGTAGACCAAGAATGAGGAATACATGATAACGAAGACTATTTATAGGGTAGCACATAGCACACGGACCATGGAATACTATGGAATAGGAGAGAACAATTAGGCATAAGAGAGCCTAATTAGGAGTACTGGTGTCCGAGGTCTAGAGACCGAAGATAACTAGAAGTCGGCCCTCCGATAAGGAGATAAGCCTGACGTGGACGATAAGACATAGTCTGTTGATAAGAGAAGAAACGGAAAAAGACTATGACGAGTAGTATACGATGAGAAGGAAAGAAAACTGTAACAAAGATTCATAGGTATACTTCGAGCTCTTGATTAGTTCTTTCTGTTTGGCCATCGGTTTGAGAGTGGTAGGCAAAGGAAAGGCAGATGTCGTATTTGAGGATTGGGGCTAGTTCTCAAGCGAAGGCAGAGGCAAACTGTGGTCCTCAGTCGGAGATGATGGAGTCATAGAAGCCAAATCTTTTAAAGACATTTTCGAAAAAGAGGAGGGCAACTCCAGCAGCATCGATGGATTTAGAGCAAGGGACAAGAATTATCCCCTTTGTAAGCCCATGGTTGACCACAACCATGATAGAGTCAAAGGCGCTGGATTGGGGTAAGTCAGTGATGAGGTCTACAGAGAGTTGGTGGAAGGGGAGCAGGCAAGAGGAAGGGATGGGGGAGAGCTGGGGGCGAGGAGGATGGGTGTTGACTTTGTTTTGTTGACAGATGGGGCAACTGGTGATGAAATGTTTGACAAAGGTGGCAAGGCCAGGCCACCAAAAGTCACGTTCAAGAAGTGCTTTAGTGTGGAAGATGCCCATGTGGCTGATTAGTGGGGAAGAGTGGATGCTATGGAGGAGGGGAGCTCAGGCAGAAGGTGGGACATACATGCAATGGTGAAAGAAGAGGTGTCTGTTTTCGAAGGTCCAGTCAGAGGTGATGGAACAGGGGAAGAGGGGGGAGTCAGAGGAGATGGTGGAGAGAGCACGGGTAACCAGGGAGTCAGAGGAAGAGGAAGATTTGATTAGGTCCATGAGGATGAGGTTGAGGGCATTGATAATCAGAGGATTGGGGATGATGGAAGAGTTAATGTTGTCGAGGAAGGTGTCAATTGAGTCTTGTCATGATAACGCATCTGCTGGGCCCATCTTGAACCCAGGGGATACTTGCCAGACAATGTCAAAGTCCTGGAGGAGTAAAGCCCAATGAGCTTGTCAATGAGAGAGTTTGCAGGGATCGCACATGTAAGAGAGATTTTTGTGGTTGGTGATGATGGTAATTGGGTGGGCAGTACATTGAAGATGATGACACCACTCAGAAAGGGCGAGGATGACTGTGAGGAGTTTGCAGTCATAGATGTCATAATTTCATTCAGTGGGCACAAAGGTTTTGGAGAAGTAGGCAGTGGGTTGGAGATCTCCATTGGTGTCTGATTGCATAAGGACAGCACCTGCTACAAATAGAGATGCATCAGTCATGAGAAAGAAGGGTTTGGTTGGGTCAGGAAGGGCTAGTACTGGGGCAGAACAGAGAGCAGCGATGAGGAAGGTGAAGGTGTTTTGTTGTAGCAAGGTCCAATTCCAGGATTTGTTTTTGTGGGTGAGGAAAATGAGGGGGGCAATAATATTGGAGAAGTTCAGGATAAATTTTCGATAGAAGTTGGTGAAACCAATGAAAGATCTGATCCTGGTGATGGAAGTGGGGAGTTTCCACTCCTTGAGGGCAGAGAGTTTGTGGTGGTCCATCTGCAGTTGTCCATTACTAATGATGAGGCCAAGGTATTCCATGGTGGGGGTATCGAAAGAGCATTTGAAAAGCTTAAGGGAGAGATTGTGTTTGTGAAGTCAAAGGAGGACATGGCAAGTTCATTCATGATGGAGAGGGAGGGAGCCATTGGTGCAGATTCCCAAGTCATCCATGTAGATTTTAAGCCATTATTCAGCAAGCATGTCAGCAAAGATATGATTCATGAAGGCCTGGAAGGTGGAGGATACATTGGAGAAACCGAAGAACATGGCAGTCGGTTTGAAGAGCCCAAGGGGGGTGATGAAGGCTGCTTTCCATTGATCAGTTTTGTGAATTTGAATGTTATTGTATCCCCAGCAGATGTCCATTTTGGTGAAATAGATGGTGTTCTTCATGTCGTCAATGATGTCAGAGATGAGAGGAAGGGGGTAGGTGTTCCTAATGGTGTGGGAATTTAGGTAGCAGTAATCCTGACAGGGGCAAAGGGAACCATCTTTCTTGGGGACAAAGAAGAATGGAAAGGCCTGAGGGGATTTTGAAGGCATGATGTGACCAGTTTTGAGGTGTTCCTTGATGAAGTCCTTCAACATTTCCTTTTCTTTTGGATTCAGAGAGTAGACTTTGGCAATTTTGGGTATGAAGGAATCTTTGAGGTTGATGATGTGGTCGAAAGATCAATGAGTGGGGAGAGTGTTATGGGTAGCTTCAGCGAAGACGTCAGCGAAGTCAGAGCAGAATTCAGGGATGGGATTCTCCTTGGATGCGGCTTTTTGGGCAATCTCAGTAGAGATGGTTGGTTTGTATACCTCCTCCTCCTTGGTCTCCTTCAAGGGAGGGCACTCACAAAGAGTCCTCTCAACCCTCAGGGGAGATGAGGGAATGGAGATTGTTCGAATTTTCCAGTCAATGATGGGATTCCATTTGACAAGCCAAGGCATTCCAAGGATGATCTGGAGGGTTTTCTGTCTGAGGACGAAAAAGGTTTCGGTTGATGAGAAGGAATCATGGGAGATGGTGATAGTTGTTGTCCAGGCAATAGTTCCAGCAGAGTTTTGAGTTCTGTCAATATTGTAGGTGATGATGGGTCATTGGAGTTTAGAGAGGAAGAACCTTCCCTTAGGTAGAAGGTGGGGGTCGATAAAGTTTCTGGTTGCACCAGAATCAATGAGGGTGGAGATTTCGATGGTTTGTACTTTCACATCAAGATGAAGGGTTCTATTCTTTGGTGATGCTACAAGTACATGGGTGGAGTCTAGGAAAGAAGACGTTGAGGCAACTTTTCTTTTCAAAAATCCTTTGCTTTTTGAATGTTGGCAAATTGGATCGCATTGACTTCCTTGGCATTTTGGTCTTCTTCATAGCGCATTTTGAGAATGGAAAGGATCTCCTTCTCATCTTTGCCGGAGGTTCTGAGAGAGTTAATGTACTGTTGTAAAAGCAAAGGTGGGTTTTGGGTTGGTGGGAGTACGGGGGTTGAAGTGATGGGGGCAGTGGTGGTAACTCTGATGTTCTGAGAGCGATTGGGGGTAAATGTCTTTCTACAACTTCAGGTGTCATGTCCGATGATTCAACAACAGAAGCACCATCCTTCCTTGATACATTTGGTGCATTCAGTGGGGGTTAACTTGGCTAGGGTGATGGAGGCATCTATGTCCATGGCATTTGGATCTTGGGGTGGCCTATTGGTGGAGAATGAAGGAGGAGTTGTTCCAGAGTGCAGGGCTTGAATCCTCATTTTTTGGGCGTGAAAGGTTTTGGCTTTCATAACCCATTCTTCGATGGTGGTGGGGATGGTCCCCATGGATAGGATCATTGTAGTGATTTGTTGATCGAGGCCAAGTGCAAAGTGGTTGATGAGGGTGGTTTCATCGGAGATGTCAGACTTCCCTGCAAGATTTTGGAAGTCGGTGATATACACTATTGTTGGAAGCCATTGCCAGAACAGGTGATTTTTTGGTGAAGTTTTGCTAGTTTGAGACAGGCAGTGGCTTTGACATCATAGGGGAAGAAAGTAGTTTTGAAATCCTTGACAAATTCTTTGAAGGTCTTTCCAGTAATGGTGGTTTTGTCGGCCATCTTGTCATACCATGTTTCAGCAAAGGAGACGCCATGTCCAGTTGGCATCTTGTTGAGGACTGTCATGATCTTTTTGGGATCCAGGGGGTAGAGGAGATCATTCATCTCAAAGTAGGCATTCATAGCTTTGATCCATCAAGAGGCATCTGAGAAGTTCCTGGAGAAGTCAGTGGGAAGACCAGCTTTAAGTTCAGAGGGCATGATGGGGGAGATTGGATGAGCAGGGGGTGGGCTAGGGTTTCTTTGTGGTGGTGGGCTAGGGGGACAATGAGGTGGGCTAGGGGAATGATGAGGTGGGCTAGGGGGACAATGAGGTGGGCTAGGGGGACAACTGGGGCATTGGTCAAAGGTCAATGGTTGATTTCTTGAGGAGACAAGAGAGTATTGTGGACTGGGGGTGGGCTGTAGGTGGGAGGTCCCTGAACTGGTGATTCTTCGAGAAGTGGTTCTCTGGGTAGTGTCAGTTATTTTGATGTTGCTGTCATTGGCAGAGTATCTGGGAGGCATAGTGGTTGGTGGGTGGGTTCTTTACCTAGATAGGTGGGACCAAGGAGATTCTTGATCTTTTGTTATGTGTAGCATACTAGGTTGAAGATGAAGGGCTCAAAAGAGGATTAACTACCAGGTGATATTCATGGAGAGACTGACATCTGATAGATAACTCAGTGTCAAGGAATTCTTGGGGTCCACTGGAGATCTTAGGATCACTAAGACTGGCTAGTGCTGCCAAAGTTCAGTTCAGAACCTAGGTTTGAATCTGAACCTCTGAACTGAACCTAAGGTTCAGGTTCAGTTCAGGTTCAGGTTCAGGCAATGTATATCAGGTTCGGGTTCAGGTTCAGGGGCTGATAATTTTTAGAGAACCAGTTCGAACCTTGTAGAACTTGTCAAAATTATTCTTGACACATGTAAAGTTAGCTGTCAAAAATAGCAGCCACACAGTAAACCTTATTTTGACCATTGGCATCTCAAACTCTTCCTGCACTGCTAGTACCACCATTCCATCCACATCCAGCCACCAAGGTACCCTCAATCCTGATGACTAATCTTCTATACAGCTTTGGATCCAAACTTTAAGGTGGAATACACCATAGTCAAATGGGATTATATGTTCTATGAGAAGGGAATGAAAGCTTTGGAGCAGACAGTAAGTATACAGTGAGCTCAAAAACCATTGCAATGTTTTGCAGTTTTGGACTGGTGGCAATGTAGCACTTCATAGTGTGGGAATCCCGCTTAGTGTTGGTGGGATCGGGTAAAGTACTCATCCTTGGCGTTCTAATGGTGCCTGGATCATGTGATTTGGCCAAGTGGCTGCGGAAATATGCCCATTTCAGTACAGCAAACTCATTGCAACAGTTTTTGAGCTTTTAGCATGGAAGATGAAATCACAATCAAACCAAGGCATATTTGATATTGTTTGGTCATGCACACAAGTGTATATGTTTAAACATTATGTCTGAGTTCAAAAAAAATTCACACACCTCTTTGTTTTCAACCACAACCATCATGAGATCACTCTTTTCCACTCAAAAGAATTCCATTCTTTCTATGCTTGATGCTGGCCAGTCTGCTCACTCCAACAGCCCATTGGAGGAAGTAGATGATAGAGTCAAGTGGTGGGGTGTAAGTGCAAAAACTCATTTTTTAAATTTTGAATGTGATACTAATATTCATTAGTATCACTCCACACAATATCCAGTCTTGTCAAGAATGGCTCAGGATTATTTGGCCATCCAAGGATCTTCTGTTGCCTCTGAGTGAGTATTTTCTCAAGCTGGACTAACTGTGACTTTACTATTGTGCAATAGTTTTCATCCAGACATAGTAAAAGCTTTTCAAATCCTAAAGAGTAGCTATACTAGTGGAGATTTGGCTTCTCAGAGTGAAGCTTTGCAATGGGAGGCTAAATCCTGGACCATAGAAGTTTAATGTCACACTGGTAATGTAATCATTATGTATCCTAAAAAATGATACCTAGAAGAGTATGAAAAAATATTAGAGGTTCTGGGTTCTGAACTAGTTCTGAACTTGAACTGAACCTGGTAAACTGGTTCATACAGGTTCAGTTCAGGTTCAGGTTCAGGTTCAGCCCAGAGGGGCCCTGAACTGAACTGAACTGAACTTTGGCAGCACTACTAGGGAATCACCCCATGCAGACAGAGGGCGAAGATATGAGGCATGTGTGCCCAGGGAATTACTCTGTACAGGCCGAAGGTGGAGGAAGGTGGGACGATGGTTGGTCATGGAGGACCTGAGTGGTGACCAGTAAGGTCCAAGGAGTGGTGCAGTTAGTCAGGGCTGTACACCAGCCTAGGTCAGAAGATCCATGAGGAGGAGAACAATGGGGATTCCAAAGTTCAACAAGGAGTGATCGGGCTAGAGATACCAGTCAGAGGAGTTAGCTGGGCTTAGTTTTACCAGCTGGGATGAGTGAGGTGCCAGTGTGGTCCCATGAGGGAGAGTGTTGCTGGTGTTAGGAGTTTACTGACATCCTATGGTTGGGCTAGAGAGGGTGGTAAGTTTTAAGACATTCTGGGTCTACTTCCACAGTGGACAGTGGTCTTCCTCGGGTGAGGTGGTGTCAAGGGTGTTGCTGGGCTGTGAATACCAGCAGGTCAAGGAGGTAGATATCTTTTGCGACATGTCTAGGTCAGACTTCCCTAGGGTGAGGGTGGTACAAGGGTCAGGGGGAGACGATCAAGTATGACTCATCAAGTGTTGCAGCTTGGGTGGGCAAAGGACTAGTGAAGATGAGGCAATGAGTGTAGGGGTTTGGGTTCACCTAGTAGTGACCCATAGAAGTGAACTTGACCATTTGTTATGACTAAGCCACCAGGCCAAGGAGGAACAAGGGCGGTCTGGACTGAGCATACTGGGGGAACACAAAGGAACTGTCCCAGTGTGTTCTACTACTGTGAGGACACTCACGGCTTTCGAAGACGAGGTGGCTGTTACTGTTTTTCTCCCTTTTCATCATATACTGTTGATTACTTCCTTCTCTCCATGGACTAACTGGTGATGTCAATCGTCTAGATGTCTTTCCAGTGCATATCTCATAATAGTTAGTTCCTCTGCTCTCTCTATCGCTCGCCTTCATGTAGCTAATCATGGCTACACCATGAATGTCTCTATGGACTAACCTCTCCATGCTGATTCTCTTACATCAGCTAGTATTCCTCGACCTTCCATTAGTTTCTCTCAGCTTAGTCATTTTCCTTCTTCTTTGTTCCTTTGCCTTCCGTGGTCCATGTGCTGGTTCAATTCCTATAAAAGCCTCTAGTAGTGACTCTTGTATCTCATACTTGATCTGTGCAATATAAGCATACATTTTGCATCATCCCTAGTCATCCTTAGTCTCAAAATCCTAAGTCCTCTCAATCTTCCGTTTGAGAAGTCGGTCTCTTCGTGAGTATCGCCTCAAACTGAATGATTCCCTCGAGACCTCCTTTGGTACACTTCGTGTAACAAAAGATCAAGTATCTCCTTGGTCCCACCTGCCCAGGTGCTGGACCTACTAAACCATTGCTACGTCTTACCAAATACCTGAGGAAGAAGACTCTGATCTTCCTGACCTCACCAAATATTGAATCCCTTGATGACTTGCTGGATCCAGCAGAATACCATTAGACCCATCCCTGGTAGGAAGAACCCCTTCTTGCCCTTTGCCTGCACCGCCCAGCCAACCCCCTCATCAACCCAGCCCACCCTCTTGTCAACCCAGCCCACCCCTGTCTCGAAACTCTAGCCCAATAAATTGGTCCCAATCACCCTCGCCCACCATGCCCTCCAAACTCAAAGCAGCCCTCCCAGCAGATTTCTCTGGCCTTCCCACAGATGCCTCTCGATGGATGAAAGCCATGAGAGCCTATTTTCTGATCAACCAAATCTTATACCCCGGAGATCCTGAGAGAATCATGACTGCCTTGAACAAAATGCCCACAGGTCGAGGAGCCTCCTTTGCGGAGGCCTGGTATGATAAGATGGCTGATCCAACTATCACCACTGGAAAAACCTTCGCCGATTTCACCAAAGACTTTGAAACCATGTTCTTCCCCTTTGATGTCCAAATCTCCCCTCACATCGAACTTGCCAAACTCTGACAAAAGATCTCCCGAGCGGGCAACAGATTCCAACAGTTCATCACCAATTTCCAAAACCTCGCAGGAAAATCAGGAATCACTGACGAAACCACCTTCATCGACCACTTTGCTCTAGGACTCAACCACCAAATCACCACCATGATTCTGTCCATGGGAACTATCCCCACCACTATTGTAGACTGGGTAACCAAGGCAAAAGCCTTCCATGCCCAAAAGATGAGAATCCAAGTGCTCCAAACTGGCACCAATCCCACCCCCTTCTCCTTTAACCAGCAAACCCCATGAGACCCCAATGCTATGGACGTCAATGCAACCACCATCCTAGCCAAGCTCACACCTACCGAGCAAGCTAAATGTATCAAAGAAGGAAGGTGCTTCCGCTGTCAGATCATAGGTCACGATGCTCGAAACTGCCAAAAGACCAACTGTTACAAGTCACGTACGCCCCTAGCCTTTTTCCTCGTCACGTGTCCTCGTTCCTCGTCCACACGCCTCCCGCCCATCCTACAGGAGAGTACCCCTCTCTTCTTAGCCACTGTAGCGATGCCCCTCGTCCCTGCTCCAGCTAGTCCTCAGCTACCTCTGAGCATACCCCTGTCCTCGCTAGTCCTCGGCCATCCCCGAGCACAGCCCCGTCACCGCTAGCCTCTCGGCTGCCGGTCACCCTTAGCTAACCCTTAGCTAACTCGTAGTCCTCGGCTACCTCCGAGTCCCCTCTAGCATCCTACCTAGGACCCTCCACGTGATCCTCACGTGACCGCTCATCCCTCGTGACCTACGCATCTCTCCACGTGATGCTTACGCCTAACCCGCGTCTCGCTATCGACTGGTACTCGCCCCGCGTATCCTGGTCCCCTCCTATCGTCGTGCCCCGGTACCACCCGTGGCTCCCCTAGCTCCTAGCTTACGCGTCCCTCCCACGTGTACCCTTATCATCCGCCTTGGCACCTTCTCGTGCCCCTGTCTTAGCCCACGCATCTACTACGCGTCCCCTCGTGTTCCCTTGGCCTTGACGGCCGTCCCTTCCTTGTCGCTTCGGCACTCTACGTGCCTTCGCTCATACCACGCGTCTCCACGCGTCCTCGTGGCTCCAACAGCCATCCGCTCCCTCGGCACTCCTCGTGCCTCCGCCTACGCTTACGCGTCCTCTCGGCTCCAACAGCTGTCCGCCCCCTCGGCACTCCTCGTGCCTTCACCTACGCTTACGCGTCTCCGCGGCTCCAACAGCCACTTCGTATCTATCGCCTTGGCACTCCTCGTGCCCTCGGCTATCTCTGTGCACCCGCGTGCATCTCTTCGGCCTAGACGGCCATCTCATGCTCCTCATGGTACGCCTGCTTATCGACGTATCACCTCTTGTATATACATAGATCTCCTCCGTTCCTCATGGACTATTACTTAGCCATGACTCACTTACCATATCTATTACATGGTCTGTGCACTCACCGTCACGGTATATAAGCGTAGTACGCCTACCGTGTATTCCTCACTTTGACCATTAACGTTATACTACGATTCTACTTCTCACATTCCTCTTGCGCCATCACCAGTTGGGTGACCCTCGCCTTCGCCCTCTAAGGCTCTCTTGAGGCCTCGCCTCTCCGCCACTACCTTCGAAAGCCATGAGACTTCCAACCTCGTGGTAGTAGAACATGCTAGGACAGTTCCGCTGCGTTCCCCTAGCACGCTAAGTCCCGACACCTTTGTTCCGTCCTTGCCCCGATGGTGCAGCCGTAACACCAACAACCCCACTACCACTGCCCCTCGAACCCTCCAAGTCCGCACCACCACCACTACCCCCATCGTCACCACTTGTCCCCCTGTTCCACCCCCAAAGCCTAGCTCCCCTTTGGAACTCTATGTCAACTCCCTTTGCACCAGAGGAAAGGACGAGAAAGAAATCCTCTCCATCCTCAAAATGTGCTATGAAGAAGACCCCAAAGAAAATCCTGGGGAATCAGTTAATGGAGTAACTGTTGCAAAAATCCAAGAAGCAAAGGATTTTTGAAAAGAGAAGTAGCCTCGACGTCTGCTTCTCCCCCCAATGTACTAGTAGCTTTACCAGACAATAGAACTTTATGTCTCAAAGTCACTATGTAACAAACTGTCGACACCACTGCTTTGATCGATTCTGGAGCAACCGGAAACTTCATTGATCCCCGACTCCTCCCAAAAGGAAAATTTCTACTCCAACAACTCTGCTCCCCCATCCTTGCATTTAACATGGATGGTTCGGAAAACTGCTCTGGTCAAATCAACTGGGTCACAAAAGCGCTCCTTACTTGCGACTCCTTCTCCTTCCCCATTAAACTCTTCATCCTCCAACAAAAACAACCTCAGATCATCCTTGGCACCCCCTGGCTAACCACATGGAACCCCTCTATCAATTGGAAAACTCGAACTCTCACTTTCCCTTTCTGGTTGCCTGAGAGGGTTGAGAGGTTTCTTTATGAGGATCCTCCCCTGAATGGCTTCCTCGAAGAGTCAGTGAATAAAACAACCATCTCCACCAAACTTGCCATCACCGCCGAAAAGAAAGACATCCCCATCCCAGCATTCTGCTCTGATTTCACCGACATCTTCGCAGAATCTACCCATAACCAACTTCCCCCTCATCGCCCATTTGATCACACCATTGATCTCAAAGATACCTTCCACCCTAAAATCGCCAAAATCTATTCCTTAAACCCTGCCGAAAAGATTGCTCTTCAATCCTTCATTGATGAACATCTCAAAACTGGTTGTATCGTCCCATCGAAATCTCCTCAGGCCTTCCCATTCTTCTTCGTCCCAAAGAAAGATGGATCCCTTTGCCCATGCCAGGACTACCGGTATCTCAACAGTCACATCATCTGCAACACTTACCCACTACCCCTTATATCTGACCTAGTTGATGAAATGAAAGACGCTGACCACTTCACCAAGATGGACATTCGCTAAGGCTACAACAACATCCGCCTCCGCAAAACCGACCAATGGAAAGCAGCCTTCATCACTCCCCTAGGACTATTCAAACCCACATGCATGTTTTTTGGTTTCTCCAACGCACCTTTCACCTTCCAAGTCTTCATGAACCATATCTTCGCAGACATGATCACAGAACGTTGGCTCAAGATTTACATGGATGACCTGGGCCTCCACACAAAGGGAACCCTTGCCCTACATCACAAGTGAACCTGTCGAGTCCTTCAACGACTACGAGAGAATAACCTATCCATAAAAATCTCCAAATGTTCCTTTGACACCCCGACAATGGAATACCTGGGACTCATAATTGGTTGGGGAGAACTCCACATGGACCCCCTCAAAATCACTGCTATCCGTGACTGGAAACCCCCCACCTCTGCCAAAGGAGTCCGCTCCTTCATTGGTTTTGCCAATTTCTATCGCAAATTCATCCCCAACTACACCAACATCATCACTCCCCTTACC
>JBBPLO010001136.1:0-12097 GCA_038089835.1 Retiboletus flavoniger | reverse complement strand
CCCCTCCCCACCCTAGCCCACCCCCCTGTCATCCCAGTCCACCCCCTTGTCACCCTAGCCCCCCCCCTCGTCACCCTAGCCCACCCCCTTGTCACCCTAGCCCACCCCCTTGTCACCCTAGCCCACCCCCTTGTCATCCCAGTCCACCCCCTTGTCGCCCTAGTCCACCCCTTCGTCACCCCAGCCCAACCCCCATGTTGACCAATAAGACTGAACTCAAAGTGGCTCTCCCAGCTGACTTCTCTGGGAAGTCCGCCGACGCCTCCCGATGGATCAAGGCCATGAGAGCCTACTTCATCCTAAATGACGCCCTCTACCCTGGAGATGTCACTCGCATCATGACCACGCTGAACAAAATGCCCGAAGGAAGAGGAGCCTCCTTTGCTGAATCCTGGTACAACAAGATGGCTGACACGACCATCACCACAGGAAAGATGTTCGCAGAGTTTGTCACCAACTTCGAAACTACCTTCTTCCCCTATGACATCAGAGCGAATGCATGCTTTGAACTAGCCAAACTCCGGCAGAAAATCACTCGGACTGGAGATGGCTTCCAACAATACATCACCGACTTCCAGAATTTAGCTGGGAAGTCCAACATCACCAATGAGACTACCCTCATCGACCACTTCGCCCTTGGACTCAACCAACAGATCACCACCATGATTCTCTCCATGGCAATGGTCCCCACCACTGTTGAAGACTGGGTAACCAAAGCCAAAACATTCCACGTCCAGAAGATGAGAATCCAAGCCCTTCGTCTTGGAAGTACTCCCCCTTCGTTCTCCTCCACTAGATCTCCCCGAGACCCCAACGCCATGGACATAGATGCAGTAAACCTTACCAAGCTCACTCCCATGGAACGTGCCAAATGTACTAAGGAAGGACAATGCTTCTGCTGCAGGATGACTGGACACAACACCCAAAACTGCAGGTGAACCACCCCTAGTCGTCCTCCCCCACGCCCCCAGAACGTCTGAACCACAGTCACCACCCCTGTGATCACCACGCCCATCCCCACACCCTCGCTCTCATCGCTCCAACAATACATGAATTCTCTCCAGACCTCTGGAAAGAATGAAAGCAAAATACTCTCTGTACTTAAGATGTGCTATGACGAAACCTCCCCGATCATCTCCTCAAAAGAAGTCAATGCCATCAACTTCGCCAATGTCCAGAAAGCCAAGGATTTTTGAAAAGAGAAGCTGCCTCAATGTCTTCTTCTCTAACTACCCACCATGTACTCATAGCACCCAAAGACAATAGGACTCTACGTCTCTCCATTTCTATACATGGAATCATCAAAACAACCGCCCTTGTCAACTCAGGCACAACAGGAAACTTTGTCAACCCACGACTCCTATGAACTCTCCTCTGCAAGCTAAAATGTCTCGACACTCCTATCGTTGCCTATAACGTAGATGGAACCACCAATCATGCCGGAACCATCCAGTGGACAGTAACCCTCCCTATCACTTGCAATGACTTCTCACATTGCGAAACCCTCTTTGTCCTCCGACAAAAGATGCCACAGATCATCCTTGGGCTCCCATGGCTAACCAAATGGAACCCCTCAATCGACTGGATCTCCAGAACCATCACTATCGCTGCTGCTCATCCCCAGAGGGTAGAGAGGTCTCTTCGTGAGTACCCTCCCCAGAAGGACAATGCACCGGAGATCAACAAAACCACCCTCTCCATGGAGATCACCCAAAGACAAACTTCCAAAGAAATCTCAATTCCCACCTTCTGCCAAGATTTCACCGATGTCTTCACAGAAGCAACTCACAATGTTCTACCTCCACACCGTTCTTACAACCACACCATCGATCTAAAAGAATCCTTCGTCCCAAAAATCGCCAAGGTCTATTCCCTGAACCCAGCCAAGAAAATTGCATGTAGGGAATTCATCGATGAGCACCTCAAAACTGGTTGTATTGTCCCTTCTAAATCCCCCCAAGCATCCCCTTTTTTCTTCGTCCCAAAGAAAGATGGATCCCTTAGACTGTGTCAAGATTACCGATACCTAAATAGCCACACCATCCAAAATGCCTATCCCTTGCCCCTCATCTCCGACCTGATCGATAACATGTGAGACGCAGACTGGTTCACTAAAATGGACATCCGATGGGGATACAACAACATCCGAATTTGAGAAGGAGACCAATGGAAAGCTGTGTTCATCACAGAGCTAGGCCTCTTCGAACCAACTGTCATGTTCTTTGGTTTCTGCAATGCCCCCTCCACCTTCCAGGCCTTCATGAATCACATCTTCACCGACATGATTGCGGAACGCTGGTTAAAAATCTACATGGACAACATCGGAATCCATACCAAAGGCGACCTTGATACACATCATGACCACACCCGTCGAGTACTCCAACGATTGCGAGAACATGGTCTATCCCTAAAGATCTCTAAGTGTACCTTCAACTCCCCCACTATGGAGTATCTAGGCCTGATCATTGGCCAAGGAACCATTCAAATGGACCTCTCCAAACTCTCTGCAATCCAAGACTGGCAAAATCCCTCCTCGGTCACTGGCGTTTGCTCCTTCCTTGGATTCGCCAACTACTATTGGAAATTTATTGCCAACTACTCCAACATCACTGCCCTTCTCACCCTTCTCACCTGCAAAGACCAACCATGGCTATGGTCTCCTCTCCAACAATGAGCCTTTGACTCCCTGAAAACCGCCTTCTGCTCCACCCCAGTTCTAGCCCTCCCAGATGTGACTCGTCCCTTTTCCCTCATGACCGACACCTCCCTCCTCACCGCTGGCACCATCCTCATGCAAGTGGACACTAATGGCGATCTCCAACCTGTCGCTTACTTCTCCAAAACCTTCGCTTCCACTGAATGAAACTATGACATTTATGACTGAGAACTCCTGGCGGTCATCCTTTCGCTTTCTGAATGGTGTCAATACCTCCAAGGGACCTCACATCCTATCACTGTCATCACAGATCACAAAAACCTGTCCTATATTCATGACCCCCGAAAACTTTCCTGTCAACAGGCAAGATGGGCTTTATTTCTACAGGATTTCAACATCCTTTGGAAGATCCTGCCCAGTTCCCAAATGGGACCCGCAGACGCCCTCTCCCGCCTTCCGTCAGTCGACACTTCATTGGACAATCTAGACACCTCCATAGTCCCCGACCCCATCGTCATTAACGCCATAGACCTATCCCTCATCAACCTCATCTGTTCTAGTACCTCTTCTGACCCCCTCGTCCTCCGTGCTATCGCCCTTCTTGTGGACAGTTCTCCCCTCTTCCCCTGTTCACATCTCTCTGATTGGACCTTTGACAATGGCCACCTCTTTTTCCAATGCCGAATGTACATCCCTCCTTCAGCCCGCTCCGCAGTCCTCCATACCATCCACTCCTCACCCCTCTTGGGCCACATGGGCGTCTTCTGCACTAAGGCCATCCTTGAACGGGATTTCTGGTGGCCGGGCCTTGCAACCTTTGTAAAACACTTCGTCTCTGGCTGTGCCATCTGCCAGCAAAATAAAGTCAACACCCACCCTGTCCATCCACCACTGTTACCCATCCCCTCCTCTTGCACTCTCTCCTTTCGCCAGCTCTCTGTAGACCTCATCACCAACCTCCCCCTTTCGAACTCCTTCGACTCTATCATGGTCGTGGTCGACCATGGGCTTACTAAGGGGGTAATCCTCATTCCTTGTACCAAGAAAATCGATGCCACAGGAGTCGCCCTCCTATTCTTCGAAAATGTATTCAAAAGATTCGGCCTCTATGACTCCATTATCTCTGACAGAGGCCCCCAATTCTCCTCTGCCTTCGCAGTTGAGTTGGCCTGCCTTCTGAAATATGACATACGCCTCTCCTCCGCTTACCACCTGCAAACCGATGGCCAAACCAAATGAACCAATCAAGAACTTGAAGTATACCTATGTATCTTCTGTTCTAACAATCCCCACTCTTGGGCCAACCTCCTTTCATCTGCAGAATTCCACCACAACTCTGCCCCCCACTCTTCCACTCAGAAATCTCCATTCTTTTTACTCTACAGATATGAACCCTGAACCTTCCCTCCGCTTGGGAAAACATTCTTCCCCGCTCTCGAATCCCAACTCACTTCCCTTGACTCTGCCCAAAAGGAAGCTTTAGCTGCCCACGAATCCACTCGAAAGATCATGATGACTCATTCCTGTCGGAAATTCTCCCCATGGAAAACTGAAGATAAAGTGTGGCTAGAAGCCACCAACCTTAAACTGAACTACTCCTCTCGAAAACTAGCCCCTAAACGTCATGGACCCTTTGAAATCACTCAAGTGTTATCTCCCTTATCCTATAGACTCCGACTACCACCCACATGGAAAATCCATGATGTCTTCCATGCCTCACTCTTATCCTCTTATCGCGAATCCCCTGCACATGGACCCCCCTTCCTTCTTCCCCCACCTGACCTTATCGGAACGGAAGAAGAATACAAAGTCGAAGCCATCATTAATCACAAAGGACTTGGCAATCACCTGAGGTACCTGACCGCATGGAAAGGATACCCCTCGTCGGAAAACACCTGGGAACCTGAGTCTAATCTCAGACATGCCCGTAAACTACTCTTGGCTTATAAACGACTCCACTCTATCTGAAAGTTTATTGACACAAAAGACGTCGGTTTCTCCATGAGTATCGCCTAGTGTGTCAATAAACCAAGTCTATGATCCCTTTGCTACTCCTCCCCTACATCGACGATGTCCTCATTCACTGGCATGACAGCCTCCTCCCCCTCATCTACCTTCTCCTGCATGTCATTCTCATTACACTTATGACATGTATTTCCATTGTACTTGCCCGAACATGGACGTCTCTCTCTATTTGGTGTCATCCTCGAAACATCTGCTCTCGCCCTCGCCCTTGAAACCCTCCCTCTCTTCCCAGAGGATGAAACCACCCATGCCCTCATCCGGACATACCATTCCGCATCCTCCGCCCTACAGTTAGCCGAAACCCTCACACCCCAAGACCCTGCCATACGTTTCTCCATTGATGAGACCAGACGCAATTCTCTCGTCGCCCTCTCTGCCCACAGTTTCCACAGCTTTGTTGAAGCTCTTCCCCCTCCTCTTATCTACGTTTCTTTTCGATGAATCTATGACTCTCTTTCACAAGCGCAACATGACCACTACTTACAATCCGTAGATGACCTCTTACTCCTATGCCCTCATCGGGCCATCCTACCCATACCCCCTTCATCTATGAGTCACCTTGCAGAAAGACTCTCCTCGCCCCCTCCCGCGGACACCCCTACCATCGTCACTTCGGACGAAGAAGACTCTGACTCTGAGTCTGATGACACTCCAGTCCCACCACCCATACGTTCATCCCACATCACTCCCGTTTCTCAGACTGAAGTCCAGTGGATTCACTTACCCAATGGCACCCATATCCTGTCCTCCCCCACACAAGTCATGCCTCGGGCTGACAGCATTCAACTCGCCCCTGCCTCTCCTGGCACCGAGTGCTTTCACTGCCGTCTTCGAGGTCATTATCAACAGGACTGCCCTACCTACCGGTGCCCCCACTGTTCCTCCCTTGCCCCTGGTCACACTACTACTCAATGCAACCACATCCAGTGCGACTATTGTCACAACTGGAGACACTCATCCGAATTCTGTCCCCATTGCAAATGCGCTCTGTGTGCTCAGCCTGGGCATATCCAATCTATCTGTCCGTTTAACATTGCTTCCCCCTCTCAGGCGAACGCTATCTTCGGACCCCTGGCATTCTGAAGATCCCTTCAGGAGACAAGGTTTGTTGATCGAGCCTGGGGCTCAATTGTACAACAGGGGTAATGTTACAGTTTTCTTTCCATCTCATCGTATACTACTCGTCATAGTCTTTTTCCATTTCTTCTCTTATCGACAGACTGCGTCTTATCACCCACATCAGGCCTATCTTCTTATCGGAGGGCCGACCTCTAGCTATCTCCAGTCTCTCGACCTTGGACATCATCACTCCTAATTAGGCTCTCTCATGCCTAATTGTTCTCCTTCATTCCATACTGTTCCATGGTCCGTGCACTATGTGTTGTCCTATAAATAGTCTTCGTTACCATGTATTCCTCATTCTTGGTCTACGCAATCTACATGTATCATCAAGTCTCACTCCGAGTATACTTCAAGCTATCCCTTGAAGTCCTTGTCCCTTCGCTCTAAGATTACTCTTTGATTGATCTGTTAAGACGTCGGTCTCTTCGTGAGTATCGCCTTGACACTTCAAGTCTTCATTGAGACCTTGTTGGTACGCCTCGTGTAACACTCAGGACTACTCTCTGCTAGTTCTCCAAGTCAAGTTTACTGTTTTACAGCACCCTGTTGGGAGGGGGAAAGCACCTCAAACAGACAGTTACCAATGATGTGCCCAGATTCATAGCAAATTCCACAATTCCTATGGGGGCAGAAGTGTTCCATATGCCCCCAGTTGTGGCAGTAGCCACATTGGAAAAGCAAACATTGAACTGTGAGATGTCTGGGGGTGTAGAGGTGGCAATGGCCACAGTGGTGGCAGGGGCAGTCCTGAAGATACTGACCTCATAAACCACATTGATGACAAATGGTGGATGGAGTGGCTGGGGTGGGACAAAGGATGTCAGGCTGAGGGATAACTTGAACTGGGGAGGAGAGAATGGAGTTCCCATTGGGAAGACAGATCTCACATGGGCTTGTGCAAACTGGAAAGGTTGGAGGGATGGGGGGTTCAACTTTGACCTCAATTGTGATGGTGACTTCGGTTAGGGTTGGTCCCTCAATGATAGTGATGGGGATGGGGGGGTTGGAGAGGGAGTCTGCAAGGGCTTCTGGGTGAGGGGGGTGTGATGGATTTGGTTCCTCGAAGAGGAGGAAGTCTGTGAGCTATTCTATGAGAGGTCTGGAGTGAGGGGGAGGAATAGGGAGGGGGAGCGAACGAGGTTGAGAGAGGAGAAAATTTTCTACCATCTGTACATAAAGATCTCATTGTGCCTGGGGGAGGGATGAAAGGAGGTGGCAGACAGAGGGGTAAATGAGGGTGTGTGAGATTTCTTTGATATAGGTGGTGAAACCATGAAGGGATAGGGCGGTCAAGGCATGCTGTGAGGCTTCACTTAGGGTGAATCAGAGGGTAGGGTCTGGAGGAGTTAACGATTCCATGAGGCATAGGGCGAGGCAACGGTGTGGTAGATGCAGATGAATGAGTGGGTCACTTCATCTTCTGGGAAAATGGGGTGAGCTTCTATGGTGAGAGTGAGAGCTGGGGTTTTAAGGATGGTGGCAAATAAAGATAGTTTTTCTTGTTCTGGTAAGTACATGGGAAATGCACATTGTGATCATAGGAGAGATCACAAGGAGAAGTAGGAGGAGGAGGATGAGGGAGGGGAGGTGTTCTGAGATGTAGGCCAAGACATGGTTGATGAAGAATGCAGAGCTAGGGGGCATGTACAGTGTTCGCAAGGCGATACTCACAAAGAGACCAACGTCTTGTGAATGCTGTTTCTTTTTTACTTTCTACAGGGAGTGGAGGTGTTTATAAGCAGAAAGGATTTTAGCTGCATGATGAAGATTTGACTCAGGTTCCCAGGTGTCTTCTGAGTGTGGGTAGCCTTTTCATGAGGTCAGGAATCATCGTCTAGACTGCAGACTCTTGTGACTGTGGATTACCTCAACTTTGTATTCTTCTTCTCAGTTAATGATGTCAGGTGGTGGCTTTAGGAATGGAGTGCCATAAGCTTGGGTAGTTCGGTATGGGGATAGAAGGGCCGCATGGAAGGTGTTGTGAATGCACCATGTGGGAGGTAACTGAAGTTTGTAGGATACTGGAGATAGGATGTGAGTGATTTCAAAGGGGCTGTAACATTTCAGAGCAAATTTCCATGATGGAAGTTGAAGGTGGAGATTGGTCGCTTTGAGCCAGACCTGGTCTCCGACTTTCCATGGAGAGAAGCTGTGGAGGGATCGGGAGGAAATCACTTTTCAGGCTAATTCGTGGGCAGCAAGGGCTTCTTTTCTATTCTCATCCAGAATTGCTAGGCAATCCTCAAGGGCAGGGATGAAGGTTTGTCCCAGAGGGGGGAAGGTTCTTGGTTCATAACCATAGAGTAGAGAGAATGGGGACTTCTGGGTGGAGGAGTGGGGAGCAGAGTTGTGATGGAATTCTGCAGAAGATAGGGCAGTCAACCAGGAGTGGGGGTTGTTGGCACAAAAGATGCATAGGTAAACTTTGAGTTCCTGATTCGTTCGTTCAGTTTGGCCATCAGTCTGGGGGTGGTATGCAGATAATAGGTGAATGTCATATTTGAGTAGGTGAGCAAGTTCAAGAGCGAAGGCAGAGGTGAATTGAGGGCCTCAATTAAATATGATGGAATCATAGAGGCCAAATCGTTTGAAGACATTGTTGAAAAAAAAGAGGGCTACTCTGGTGGCATTGATGGTTTTCGAACAGGGAAGGAGTACTACCCCCTTTGTAAGGCCATGGTCAACCACAACCATGATAGAATCGAAAGTGTTGGACAGCAGGAGGTCAGTGATAAGGTCAATGGAGAGTTGGCAAAAGGGGAGGGGGGAGGTAGAGGTGATAGGAAGGTGAGGGGGATGTGAGGGGTGGGTGTTGACTTTGCTTTGTTGGCATATAGGGCAGCCTGCGATGAAGTATTTGACGAAGGTGGCTAGACCTGGCCACCAGAAGTCTCGTTTGAGGATGGATTTGGTGCGAAAGATGCCCATATGGCCCATAAGTGGGGAGGAGTGGATGGTATGCAGTAGTGGAGATCTGGCAGGTGGTGGGACATACATTTGATGACAAAAGAATAGGTGACCATTCTCAAAGGTCCAATCGGAGGTGAGTGATTCAGGGAATAAGGGGGATGATGAGAAGATGGCTTCCAGTGCTCGAGTGACCAGTGGATCAGAAGATGTGGAAGACTTGATAAGATCAGTGAGGGTGAGATCGAGTGTGTTGATGATGAGGGGTTCAGGGATGATGGGGGAGTCAATGTTGTTGAGGAAGGTATCGATGTGATCTCGATGAGAAAGAGCATCAGCTGGTCCCATCTTGGTGCTGGGGGTGACTTTCCAAACAATGTCAAAGTCTTGGAGGAAGAGGGCCCATTGAGCTTGTTGTCGAGAAAGTTTGCGGGGGTCACATAGATAAGAAAGATTTTTGTGATCAGTGATGATGGTGGTGGGGTGAGTGGTGTATTGCAGGTGATGATGCCATTCAGAGAGAGTGAGAATGACTGCAAGAAGTTCTCAGTTGTAGATGTCATAGTTATGCTTGGCGGGGGCAAGGGTTTTTGAGAAATAGGCTAAAGGGTGAAGGTCCCTGTTAGGATCAGATTGCATGAGGACTGCGCCATGGCAGACAGAGAGGCATTGGTCATAACGGAAAACAGTTTAGAGGGATTGGGAAGTGAGGACTGGGGTGGAGCAGAGGGCAGAGATGAGAGAGTGGAACGCCTTTTCCTGAAGGGGGGTCCAATTCCAGGTTGCATTTTTTTTGGTGAGGAAGACTAGGGGAGCGACAATGTTGGAGAAATTGGGGATGAACTTCCTATAAAAATTGGCAAATCCGATGAACAATCTGATGCCAGTAACAGTAGCAGGAGGTTTCCAGTCTTTGAGGGTGGAGAGTTTGTGAGGGTCCATTTGTAGTTCCCCCTTCCTGATGATGAGGCCAAGATACTCCATGGTTCGGGAGTTGAAAGAGCATTTGGAAAGTTTGACAGAGAGGTTGTGTTCATGTAGGCGAAGGAGGATGTGTTGGGTATATTCGTGGTGGAGAGAAAGAGAACCTTTAGTACAGATACCTAGGTCGTCCATATAGATCTTTAGCCAATGTTCAGTGATCATGTCTGTGAAGATGTGGTTCATAAACAACTGGAAAGTGGAGGGGGTGTTGGACAATCTGAAGAACATCACTCTAGGTTTGAAGAGTCCTAGGGGGGTGATGAATGCCGCTTTCCATTGATCAAATTTGCAGATTCAGATGTTGTTATATCCCCAACAGATATCCACCTTAGTGAAATGGTTGGCATCCTTCATGTCATCCAGGAGGTCTGAGATGAGAGGTAGGGGATAGGCATTTCGGATAGTGTGGGAGTTCAAGTAGCAATAATCTTGACATGGACGAAGGGTCCTGTCTTTCTTGGGAATGAAGAAAAAAGGGGAGGCTTGGGGGGATTTAGATGGGACTATACGACCAGTCTTGAGATGTTCTTCAATGAACTCCTTGAGGGATTCTTTTTCTTTGGATTTCAGGGAATAGATCTTGGTGACCTTCAGGACAAAGGAGTCCTTAAGATCAATGGTGTGGTCAATGGAGCAATGGGCAGGAAGGATGTTATGGGTGGATTCAGCAAAGACATTGGCGAAATCTTTGCAGAAGTTGGGGACCATGGTTAAGGGGGGTGTTGATTTCTGGGCGATCTCAGTGGAGATGGTTAGTTTGTAGATCTCTTCCTTCTTGACTTCCTTCGGGGGAGGGCACTCATGAAGAGTCCTCTCAATCCTCTGGGGAGATGTTGAGATGGAAATTAAGCGCTCCTTCCAGTCAATGTTGGGATTCCATTTGGTTAACCAGGGCATGCCTAGGATAATCTGAGGAGTTTTTTGTTGAAGGACAAAGAGGGTTTTGATGGATGAGAAGAAGCCATGTGAGACCATGGTTGTCATAGTCCAATGGATAGTCTCTGAGGAATTCAGGGTCCCATCTATGTTATAAGCAAGGATTGGATGGGGGACTTTTATGAGATGGAAATTTCCTCTTGGTAGGAGATGAGGGTCGATGAAATTTCCGGTTGCACCCGAATCAATAAGGGCAGAGGTTTCGACGCTTTGCACTTTGACATCCAAACGAAGGGTTCTATTCTTTTGTGATGCTATGAGTACATGGGTAAAACCTAGGGAAGAAGATGTTGAAGCTGCTTCCCTTTTCAAAAATCCTTTGCCTTTTGTATGTTGGCAAATTGGATGGCATTCACTTCTTCTCCGTCTCCATCATAACACATCTTGAGGACAGAGAGGATCTCGGTTTCATTTTTCCCAAAGGTGCAGGGGGAATTCACGTATTGTTGAAGGGGGGATAGTGGGGTGGGGGCGGAGGGTGGTGGGGGTGGAGGAGTGGTGATGAGAGTGGTACTTCATACATTCTGAGGGTGACCCAGGGTTTTCCTGCAGTTGTGAGCATCATGACCAATGGTTCTGCAATGGAAGCACTGACCTTCCTTGATGTACTTTGCTTATTCGGTGGGGGTGAGTTTGGCTAGGGTGGTGGATGAGTTGATGTCCATGGCATTGGGGTCTCTGGGGGTGCAGTTGTTGTTGAAAGAAAAGGGGGTGGTGGTGGTTCCGGTATGGAGCACCTGGATTCTCATTCTCTGGGCATGGAAGGTTTTAGCCTTTGTTACCCAGTCTGTGATGGTGGTGGGGATGGTTCCCATGGACAGGATCATGGTAGTGATTTGTTGGTCCAGTCCCAGAGCAAAGTGGTCGATGAGGGTGGTCTCATCAGTGATATCGGATTTTCCAGCGAGATTCTGGAAGTCAGTGATGTATTGCTGAAATCCATCACTGGAGCAAGTGATTTTCTGGTGTAATTTGGCCAGTTCAAGGTGGGCAGTGGCTTTCACGTTATAGGGGAAGAAGGTGGTTTCAAAGTCCTTGATGAAGTCTTGGAAGATCTTTCCAGAGATGATGGTGAGGTCTGCCATCTTGTCATATCAAGTTTCGGCAAAGGAGGCCCCTTGGCCAACAGGCATCTTGTTGAGGGTGGTCATGATCTTTTCAGGGTCTTCTGAATAGAGGTTTGCGTTGATCTGGAAATAAGCGTTCATGGCCTTCATCTATCGAGAGGCATCAGAGGGGGATCCAGAAAAGTTGGCCAGAAGGGCAGCCTTGAGTTCAGAGGGCATGGTTGGAGAAGGTGAGTGAGAGATGTCAATTGGGCTAGGTTGATGAGGGGGTGGGCTGGGTTGACAAGGGGGTGGGCTGGATTGACAAGGGGATGGACTAGGTTGACAAGGGGGTAGACTAGGTTGACGAGGGGGTGGACTAGGCTGGGTGGGGATAGTGCTCATGGATAGGATCATGGTG
>JBBPLO010001135.1:0-10276 GCA_038089835.1 Retiboletus flavoniger | reverse complement strand
GGATGAGGGGGATGAGGGAGTTGTGGTAGAAAATGAGGACATCGTCGATGTAGGGGATGAGTAGCAGGGGGTTCATAGACTGGGGTTATTGACACACTAGGCGATACTCACGAAGAGACCAACGTCTTTTGTGTCAATAGAGTCTTAGATGGAGTGGAGTCGTTTATAAGTGGAGAGTAGTCGGCGGGCATGTCTAAGATTGGACTCTGGTTCCCAAGTGTTTTCCGACGAGGGGTATCCTTTCCATGCAGTCAGGTACCTTAGGTGATTGCCAATTTCCTTGTGATTAATGATAGCCTCCACTTTGTATTCTTCTTCTGTTCCGATAAAGTCAGGTGGTGGGAGAAGGAAGGGGGGTCCGTGTGCAGGGGATTCGCGATAAGGAGATAAGAGTGAAGCGTGGAAGACGTTGTGAATCTTCCATGTGGGTGGTAGGCGGAGTCTGTAAGATAAGGGAGATAACACCTGGGTTATTTCAAAGGGTCCATGGCGTTTAGGGGCGAGCTTTCGGGAGAGATAGTTCAATTTAAGGTTGGTGGCTTCTAGCCATACCTTATCTCCAGGTTTCCATGGGGGGAATGTTCGGTGAGATTGGTTAGTCATGATTTTTCGGGCAGATTCATGGGCTGCTAGGGCTTCTTTTTGGGTGGAATTGAGGGCGGAGAGTCGGGATTCGAGGGCGGGGATAAAGGTTTTCCTGAGAGGGGGGAAGGTTCGGGGTTCGTATCCGTAGAGTAAGGAGAACGGGGACTTTTGAGTGGACGAGTGGGGTGCGGAGTTGTGGTGGAATTCTGCAGATGAGAGGAGGTTGGCCCAAGAATGGGGGTTGTTGGTACAGAAGATGCGCAGGTATACTTCAAGTTCTTGATTGGTTCGTTCGGTTTGGCTGTCAGTCTGTGGGTGGTATGCGGATGAAAGGCATATGTCATATTTTAAAAGGCGGGCTAGTTCAATAGCGAAGGCAGAGGCAAATTGGGGGCCTCTGTCGGAGATGATGGAGTCGTAGAGGCCAAATCTTTTGAAAATGTTTTCAAAAAAGAGGAGGGTGACTCCCGCGGCATCGATCTTTTTGGTACAAGGGATGAGGATTACCCCCTTAGTAAGTCCATGGTCGACCACAACCATGATCGAGTCGAAGAAGTTGGAGAGGGGGAGGTCAGTGATGAGGTCGATGGAGAGCTGGCGAAAGGGTAGGGGACTAGAGGAGGGTATCGGCAGGAGTGGTGGATGCATGGGGTGGGTGTTGACCTTGTTCTGCTGGCAAATGGTACAACCAGAAATAAAATGTTTGACAAAGGTGGCGAGGCCAGGCCACCAAAAGTTGCGTTCAAGGATGGCCTTGGTGCGGAAGATCCCCATGTGGCCCGAGAGGGGTGAGGAATGGATAGTATGGAGGATTGTGGAGCAGGCGGAAGGGGGAACATACATTCAATGGCGGAAGAAGAGGTGGCCGTTGTCAAGGGTCCAGTCGGAAAGGTGAGATCGGGGGAAGAGGGGGGAGCTGTCGGCGAGGAGTGTGATAGCACGTAGCACAAGGGGATTGGAAGAGGTGCTGGAGCGGATGAGGTCGAGAAGGGAGAGGTCAATGGCATTGATGACTATAGGGTCGGGGACGATAGAGGCGTCGATGTTATCCAGTGAAGTGTCGACGAGTGGGAGACGGGAGAGGGCGTCAGTGGGTCCCATTTTAGACCCAGGCATGACCTTCCAAAGGATGTCGAAATCCTGCAGGAATAGTGCCCATCTAGCCTGTCGATGGGAGAGTTTCCAGGGGTCACGGATGTAGGACAGGTTTTTGTGATCGGTGATGATGGTGATGGGGTGTGAGGTGCCTTGGAGGTATTGGCGCCATTCGGAGAGGGAGAGTATGACTGCCAGGAGTTTGCGGTTGTAGATGTCATAATTTCGTTCAGCGGGGGCGAAGGTTTTAGAGAAGTAAGCAATGGGTAGGAGGTCGCCATTCGTGTCCACCTGCATGAGGACTGCGCCGGTGGCAAGGAGGGAGGCGTCAGTCATGAGGGAAAAGGGGCAATTGACGTCGGGTAGGGTGAGGACAGGGGTGGAACAGAAGGAGGATTTCAGGGAGTCAAAGGCGCATTGCTGGAGGGAGGACCACACCCACGGTTGGTCTTTCTGGGTGAGGAGGGTGAGAGGGGCAATGATGTTGGAGTAGTTGGCGATGAACTTTCGATAGTAATTGGTGAACCCGAGGAAAGAGTGGATGCCAGTGACTGAGGAGGGGTTTTTCCAGTCTTGGATTGCGGAGAGTTTGGAGGGATCCATCCGAATGACTCCTCGACCAATGATCAGTCCAAGGTATTCCATGGTGGGGGAGTCGAAGGTACACTTAGAGATTTTTAGGGAGAGACTGTGTTCCCGTAAGTGCTGAAGTACATGGCGGGTGCGGTCGTGGTGTGTGTCAAGAGTGCCTGTGGTGTGGATCCCGATGTCGTCCATGTAGATTTTCAACCATCGTTCTGCAATCATGTCAGCGAAGATGTCATTCATGAAGGCCTGGAAGGTGGAGGGGGCATTACAGAAACCAAAGAACATGACAGTTGGTTCGAAAAGGCCTCGTTCGGTGATGAATGCAGCCTTCCATTGATCTTCCTTTCGAATGCGGACGTTATTGTAGCCCCATCGAATGTCTACCTTGGTGAACCAGTCTGCATCCTTCATGTCATCAATCAGGTCGGAGATGAGAGGTAAGGGGTACGCATTGCGGATGGTGTGGCTATTTAGGTATTGATAGTCCTGACATGGTTGAAGGGAGCCATCTTTCTTGGGGACGAAGAAAAAAGGGGACACTTGGGGGGATTTGGAGGGGACGATACGACCCATTTTGAGATGTTCATCTATGAATTCCTTACATGCGATTTTCTCAGCTGGGTTCAGAGAGTAGATTTTGGCGATCTTTGGGATGAAGGATTCCTTTAGATCAATAGTGTGATCATAAGGGTGGTGTGGGGGTAGAACGTTATGGGTAGCTTCTGCAAAGACGTTGGCAAAGTCTTGGCAAAAGGTGGGGATTGGGACTTCCTTGGGAGGTAGTCGTAGGGCGATCTCCGTGGAGAGGGTGGTTTTGTTGATCTCGGGTGCATTGTCCTTCTGGGGAGGGTGCTCACGAAGAGACCTCTCTACCCTCTGGGGGCAAGCGGCGGAGATAGTGATGGTTCTAGAGATCCAATTGATTGAAGGATTCCATTTGATTAACCACGGGAGTCCAAGGATGACCTGTGGCATTTTCTGTCGGAGGACAAAGAGGGTTTCATAGTGTGAGAAGTCGTTGCATGTGACGGGGAGGTTTGCCATCCATTGGATGGTTCCGGCGTGGTTGGTGGTTCCATCTACATTGTAGGTGACGATGGGGTGGTCAAGGCATTTCAGTTTGACAGGGAGGGTTCGTAGGAGTCGTGGGTCGACGAAGTTTCCAGTTGCTCCAGAGTCGATGAGGGCAGTGGTTTCGATGATTCCATATAAGGAGATGGGAAGTCATAGAGTTCTATTGTTTTTGGGAGCTATGAGTACATGGTGGGTAACTAGAGAAGAGGACATCGAGGCGGCTTCTCTTTTCAAAAATCCTTAGCCTTCTGGACATTGGCGAAATTGATGGTGTTGACTTCCTCTGTGGAGATGATTGGGGGGGTCTCATCATAGCACATCTTAAGTACGGAGAGTATCTCGCTCTCGTTTTTCCCCAAGGTTTGGAGGGAGTTCATGTACTGTTGGAGTGATGAAGGCAGGGGCATTGGGGTGGGTGTAACGATTGCAGGGGTGGTGACAGTGGTTCGAATGTTCTGGGGGCATGGGGGGGGACGACTAGAAGTGGTGCGTCGGCAGTTCTGAGCGTTGTGTCCAGTTGCCCTGCAGTGGAAGCATCGTCCTTCTTTGATGCATTTGGCGCGTTCTATGGGGGTAAGTTTGGTAAGGTTCACTGCATCAATGTCCATGGCGTTGGGGTCACGGGGGGTTCTAGCAGAAGTGAATGTGGGGGGAGTGTTTCCGAGGCGAAGGGCTTGGATCCTCATTTTCTGGGCATGGAAGGTTTTCACCTTGGTTATCCAGTCTTCGATGGTGGTGGGGACTGTCGCCATGGAGAGGATCATGGCAGTGATTTGTTGGTCAAGTCCGAGGGCAAAGTGATCGATGAGGGTGGTCTCATCGGTGATGTCAGATTTTCCAGCTAGGTTTTGGAAGTCGGTGATGTATTGTTGGAAGCCATTCCCGGTCTGAGTGATCTTTCGGCGGAGCTTAGCTAACTTGAATCGGGCGTTGGCCTTAATGTCATAGGGGAAGAAGGTGGTCTCGAAGTTGGTGACGAACTCCGCGAAAGTTTTTCCCGTGATGATGGTTGTGTCAGCCATCTTGTCATACCAGGACTCGGCGAAGGAAGCTCCTCTTCCTTCGGGCATCTTGTTTAGTGTGGTCATGATGCGCGCCTCATCAGGATATAGAGCGTCATTCAGGACGAAGTAGGCTCTCATGGCTTTGATCCATCGAGAGGTGTCGGCGGATTTCCCAGAGAAGTCGGCTGGGAGGGCTGCTTTGAGTTCGGCTTTGTGGGTAGACATTGGTGGACTGTGGTGGGGGGGTGGACTAGGGTGATGAGGGGATGGGTTCAGTTGTCAAGGGGGTGGGCTAGGGCGACAAGGGGCAGGGGTTCTCGGGGTTCTGGGTTGAGGAGCGTGCGAGGGGTTGAGGAGTGGGGTTCTGCTAGATCCACTGATCCGTCTGGAAGATGTCCAATATTTGGTAAGGTCGGGGAGGTCAGAGTCTGACTCTTCCGGGGGTCGGTATGATGTGATGGGGAGATGGTAGGTCCTTCACCTGAGTAGGTGGGACTGAGGATATTCTTGTTCTTTTGTTATGTGAAACATACTAACAAGATCTCTTGGTGATCCTAAGTGGCTAAGGCGATACTCACGAAGAGACCGACGTCTTAGGGACTCAAGGATAGGTCGGAGGAACAAGGTTTACTAGGGGTGGGCCTAGCAAGAGACTCAGAGTGACCCTTGATAATACGCGTAGATTGCGCAGAACAAGAATGTGGAATACATGGTATGGAAGACTATTTATAGTACTAGCACAGCGCACGGACCATGAGATAAGGTGAGCTAAAAGATGACAATTAGGCACAAGAGAGCCTAATTAGGAGTGATAGTGTTCAAGATCGAGAGAGCGAAGATAACTGGATCAAGACCCTCCGATAAGCAGATAGGCCTGTCATGGACAATAGGACATGACTCGTAGATAAGAGAAGAAACGGAAGAAGACCACGACAAGTAAAATACGATGAGAAGGAAAGAAAATTGTAACACATACACTTCAAGGTTGTAAGGCGATACTCACGGAGAGACCGATGTCTTACAAGCTTGATTGGTCTAGAGGGAGTGTTGTCGTTTATAGGTGGAAAGGATTTCAGCTGCATGGCGGAGATTAGATTCAGGTTCCCAGGTGTCTTCTGAGTGTGGGTAGCCTTTCCACGATGTCAGGAATCGTCACTTAGTTTTTGGACCCTTGTGACTGTGGATTACCTCAACTTCATATTCTTCTTCTCAGTTAATGATGTCAGGCGGTGGTTTTAGGAATGGGGTGCCATAAGCGTGGGTGGTCCGATATGGGGATAGGAGGGCTGCATGGAAGGTGTCATGGATGCGCCATGTGGGGGGTAAGCGAAGTTTGTAAGATACCAGAGATAGGACGCAAATAATCTCAAAGGGACTGTAACGTTTTGGAGTTAATTTCCATGATGGAAGTTGGAGGCGGAGATTGGTTGCTTTGAGCCAGACCTGGTCTCCAACTTTCCAGGGGGAGAAGCTGCGGAGGAAACAGGAGGAGATTAATTTTCGGGCGGATTCGTGAGTGGCGAGGGCTTCTTTTCGGTTTTCATCAAGGGTTGCTAGGCGATCTTTGAGGGCAGGGATGAAGGTTTTCCCCAGGGGGGGAAAGGTTCTCGGTTCATAGCCATAAAGTAGGGAGAATGGGGATTTCTGGGTGGATGAGTGAGGTGCTGAGTTGTGATGAAATTCTGCGGAGGGTAGAGCCATTAACCATGAGTGGGGGTTATTGGCGCAGAAGATGCATAGGTAAACCTCAAGTTCTTGATTAGTTCGCTCAGTTTGACCATCGGTCTGGGGGTGGTATGTGGATGATAGGCGAATGTCGTATTTGAGTAAGCGGGCAAGTTCGACAGCAAAGGCAGAGGCGAATTGAGGACCACGATCGGATATGATGGAGTCATAGAGGTCAAATCATTTGAAGACATTGTTGAAAAAAAGGAGGGCTACTCTGGCCACATCAATGGTTTTTGAGCAAGGGAGGAGTACTACCCCCTTTGTAAGACCATGGTCGACCACGACCATGATAGAGTCGAAGGTGTGAGACAATGGGAGGTCAGTGATGAGGTCGACCGAGAGTTGATGAAAGGGGAGGGGGGAAGTGGAGGCGATGGGGAGGAGGGGGGGGTGTGGAGGGTGGGTGTTGACCTTGTTCTGTTGGCATACTGGGCAGCCTGCGATGAAGTGTTTGACGAAAGTGGCTAGTCCAGGCCACCAGAAATCTTGTTCGAGGATGGCTTTGGTGCGAAAGATGCCCATGTGGCCGGTGAGCGGGGAGGAGTGGATGGTGTGTAGTAATGAGGATCTGGCGGATGGTGGGATGTACATGCGATGGCGAAAGAAGAGGCGACCATTTTCGAAGGTCCAATCGGAAGCAAGTGATCGAGGGAATAGGGGGGATGAAGAGGAGATGGCTTCCAGTGCTTGAATGACCAGTGGGTCGGAGGGTGTGGAAGACTTGATGAGGTCCATGAGGGTGAGATCGAGAGCATTGATGACGAGGGGTTCGGGGATGATGGAGGAGTTGGTGTTATCGAGGGAGGTATCTATCTGATGGCGGCGAGAAAGAGCGTCCGCTGGTCCCATCTTGGTGCCAGGAGTGACTTTCCACATGATGTCAAAGTCTTGGAGGAGAAGGGCCCATCGAGCCTGTCGTTGGGATAGTTTACGGGGATTGCGTAAATAAGAAAGATTTTTATGATGGTGGTGGGATGGGCGGCGCATTGTAAGTGATGACACCATTCTGAGAGGGCAAGGATGACTGCGAGGAGTTCTCAGTCATAGATGTCATAGTTTCGCTCAGCAGGAGCGAGGGTCTTTGAGAAATAGGCTATTGGGCGAAGGTCTCCATTGGTATCGGGTTGCATGAGGACAGCCCCTGTGGCTGACAGAGATGCATCAGTCATGACAGAAAATGGTTTAGCGGGGTCAGGGAGAGCGAGAACTGGGGCGGAGCATAGGGCAGAGATGAGAGAAAGAAACGCTTTTTGCTGGAGGGGAGTCCAGTTCCAGGTTTCATTTTTCTTTGTTAGGAAGACTAAGGGGGCGACGATGTTGGAGAAATCGAGGATGAACTTTCGATAAAAGTTGGCAAATCCGATGAATGACCTAATACCGGTGACGGTAGTGGGAGGTTTCCAGTTTTTGAGAGCGGAGAGTTTGTGGGGGTCCATTTGTACTTCTCCATTTCCGATGATGAGACCAAGATATTCCATGGTTGGGGAGTCGAAGGAGCATTTGGGAAGTTTGATGGAGAGGTTGTGTTCGCGTAGGCGATGGAGGACCTGCCAGGTACGTTCGTGGTGGAGGAGGAGAGAACCTTTTGTGCAGATGCCTAGGTCATCCATATAGATCTTTAGCCATCGCTCAGCGATCATGTCTGTGAAGATGTGGTTCATAAATGACTGGAAGGTGGAGGGGGCGTTGGAGAACCCGAAGAACATTACTCTAGGTTTGAAGAGTCCAAGGGGGGTGATGAACGCTGCCTTCCATTGGTCGGTTTCACGGATACGGATGTTATTGTATCCCCAACGGATATCTATCTTGGTGAAAAGGTTGGCGTCCTTCATATCGTCTAGAAGATCTGAGATAAGAGGGAGAGGGTAGGCATTTCGGATGGTATGGGAGTTCAGATAGCGATAGTCTTGACAAGGATGAAGGGTCCCATCTTTCTTGGGGACGAAGAAAAAGGGGGAGGCTTGGGGAGATTTAGACCGGACTATACGACCCGTCTTGAGGTGCTCTTCGATGAACTCCTTAAGAGATTCTTTTTCCTTGGGGTTCAGGGAGTAGATCTTGGCGATTTTCAGGACGAAGGAATCTTTGAGATCAATGGTGTGGTCAAAGGGGCGATGGGTGGGAAGGATGTTATGGGTGGATTTGGTGAAGACATCTGCGAAATCTTTGCAGACATTGGGGATCATGGTTAAAGGGGGTGTTGATCTCTGGGCAATCTTAGTAGAGATGGTCAGTTTGTAAGTTTCTACTTTTTCAACTTCCTCCAGGGGAGGGCCCTCACGAAGAGTCCTCTCAACCCTCTTGGGAGACATAGAGATAGAAATGGTACGTTCCTTCCAGTCAATGTTGGGGTTCCACTTGGTCAACCAGAGTATACCAAGGATAATCTGGGGGCTTTTCTGTCGAAGAACGAAGAGTGTTTCAATGGATGAGAAGGAGCCATGGGAGACCCTTGTCGTGGTAGTCCATCGGATAGTCCCAGCGGAGTTCTGGGTCCCATCTACGTTATAAGTGAGGATGGGGTGGGGAACCTTGGCAAGGCGGAAGTTTCCTTTTGGTAGGAGACGAGGATCGATGAAATTTCCAGTCGCACCTGAATCAATGAGAGCGGACATTTCGACGTTTTGTACTTTAACATCCAGACGAAGAGTTCTATTTCCTTGTGATGCTACGAGTACATGGGTAAATTCTAGGGAAGGAGACATCGAGGCTGCTTCCCTTTTTAAAAATCCTTAGCTTTTTGCACATTGGCAAATTGGATGGCGTTTACTTCCTCTCCGTCTCCCTCATAACACATCTTGAGGACGGAGAGGATCTCAGCTTCGTTTTTTCCCAAGGTGCGGAGGGAGTTCACATATTGTTGAAGGGGTGACGATGGGGTGGGGGCGGCGGGTGGTGGAGGTGGAGGGGTGGTGGTAAGCGTGGTGTTTCGTACGTTCTGGGGACGACTTGGGATTTTCCTGCAGTTGCGAGCATCATGGCCTATGGTTCTGCAGCGGAAGCACTGACCTTCCTTGATACATTTTGCTCGTTCGGTGGGGGTTAGCTTCGCCAGGGTGATGGAGGAGTCGATTTCCATGGCGTTGGGGTCCTTGGGGGTGCAGTTGTTGTTGTTAAAAGAAAAAGGGGTGGTGGCGGTTCCAGTGCAGAGTGCCTGAATTCACATCTTCTGGGCATGGAAGGTTTTAGCCTTAGTTACCCAGTCAGCAATAGTGGTGGGGATGGTTCCCATGGACAGGATCATGGTGGTGATTTGCTGGTCCAATCCCAAGGTGAAGTGGTCAATGAGGGTGGCTTCATCAGTGATGTCCAATTTTCCAGCGAGGTTCTGGAAATCGGTGATGTATTGTTGAAATCCGTCGTTGGTGCGGGTGATTTTCTGGCGTAGTTTTGCCAAATCGAAGCGGGCGGTGGCTTTCACGTCATAGGGGAAGAAGGTAGTTTCAAAGTCCTTGGTGAAGTCTAGGAAGGTCTTTCCAACGATAATGGTGGGGTCAGCCATCTTGTCATACCAGGCTTCGGCGAAGGAGGCTCCTCAGCTGGCAGGCATTTTGTTGAGGGCGGTCATGATTTTTTCAGGGTCCCCTGGGTAGAGGTTCGCATTGATCAGGAAATAAGCGTTCATGGCCTTCATCCAACAGGATGCATCGGAGGAAGATCCCGTGAAGTTAGCCGGGAGGGCAGCTTTAAGTTCCGAGGGCATGGTTGGAGAAGGTGAGCAGGAGATGAGAATTGGACTGGGTTGACGAGGGGGTGGGCTAGGTTGACGAGGGGGTGGGCTAGGTTGACGAGGGGGTGAGCTGGGTTGACGAGGGGGTTGGCTGGGTGGTGTGGGTGAGGGGCGAGGGGGGGTTCTTCCTACGAGGGATGGGTCTAATGGGGCTCTGCTCGAGCCAGCAATTCGCCGAGAGGTTCGGTACCTGGTAAGGTCAGGAAGGTCAGAATCTTCTTCCTCTGGTGCTCAGTAAGACGTGGTGGCAGGTGGTGGATCCTACACCTAGACAGGTGGGACCAAGGAGAATTCTCGATCTTTTGTTATGCGTAGCGTACAACTGGGGAGTGGGGACTGCAGGAGCACCACTTGTCAGGCGATACTCACAGAGAGACCGACGTCTGACAATGGGCTGTGAGGTTCGAATGGATCTCTTAGAATCGCTAAGAGATGCAGAGGTCAGAGACTGAGGGACTCAAGATAAGATGCT
>JBBPLO010001134.1:0-12109 GCA_038089835.1 Retiboletus flavoniger | reverse complement strand
GTGTGGTGGTAAGCCTGGCTGCCGAGCAGCCATGGCTCTTGAGTACTTACCAGCAAAATAGCATAAGGCAAGCATAGCTTGCAGCTATTTCCCTCATTCTTAGAAAACCCCAACGATCCTGAGGACGCCTCCCTCATAGGATTTAGGTAAGCGCAAGGGCATTCCCCCGAAGCACTTGGTTTTGCAGAAATCTTTTCTTTTTTCTGCCTTAGTTTTTACCCTTCCTCCCCTGTTTTTACCTCCGGCATGAGGTTAAACTGCGTTTTCCCAGCTCTCGACCTCCAGCATGAGGCTAAACTGCACTTTCCCACCGGTCATCCCACCATGGTCCTCTGTTCCACGGTCCCACTGCCCTTCGCTACCTCTGGCATGAGGTTAAACTGCGTTTTCCCAGCTCTCTACCTCCTGCAAGAGGATAAACTGCACTCCCCTTGACTTCCCCATCCTCCCCCATCTCCCTCGCTACATGAATCTCTTAGCAAGACCCTTAAATCTCTTCTAAGACTCCTTGTCGGATGTGCTATGCCGCTCGGACTTGTACTCTTCACCACTGCAACACCCTTAGCCCCACTGGAAACCTGCCCAGTAGAAACCGCCTTTGGTATCAGCCCGATAACCATGGTCCAGCTCCACCCTTGATCCATGACATCCCCTGCCTCACGTCTGCTCGGAGATACTTCCCTCTCAGCACCATTGGTCTTACTCAGTCTTACCCTTAGTTCCACTGTATCCACGCTCCACCTTCGAATCTGCTCGGAGGTATTCCCTAGCTCCACCGGTCTAGACCTGCTCGGAGGTATTGACTACCTGCCCTGCCCTAGAGCTCTAGATATATAAACCCTCGTTTTACCATCGCTTTCACCCTACTGCCCACCATGCCCTCCAACTGCATCCACTGCCCCACCTACTGCCACTCCCATTGCGCTCCCTTACCGCCCCTTATCCCTCATGGACCCAGACACCCCCGCCGTCGAACCCATCACCCCCATGAACCCACCATTCGTTACCATCGCATCCCCTGCCCCCTAGAACCCTTGATTGTTCGTCTCCACTCTGGGGACACCCACGAACGACCCTACCTCAGGACAACTCTATACCTAGACACTCGTCGCCTCCGCGCCCTCTACCACGACCACTATTATTTCCTTCGTTACAGGATTTAATACCCCTGGATAGCACTCGACAGTCTCCTAGTGAGTATCTCGTGCGTATCCCCTAGAAACTCCTTCGCCACCACTCCCCCCCCCACCCCAGCCGACCGACTCAGATTGAGATTTGGTAGTCTCAATGTAGTAAGGGGGTAATGTTATGGTTTTTCCTCCAGATAGGCTTCACCCCTATCTTTTTCCTCTAGCTCTTCGTCTCCTTCACAGCCCAGTCTACCCCACGCCTGCTCTGTCTCACCCTCATCGTCTCCTTCACGGCCTGGTCTATCCCGCGCCCGCTCAGTCTCACCCTCATCATCCCCTTCATGGCCCGGTCCACTCCGCGCCCACTCAGTTTCCCCCTTATCGTCTCTAGTCCACGGCCCGGTCTATCCCAAGCTCGCTTTATCTCTCGTCATCCCTTAAGTATACCCTTAGTCATATGCCCCTTGTCCTTGATATCCGCAGTCTACCCTGCACCTAGACCTCACTATCTCTTATCTCGTCATATGCCCCTCACCGCCCCAGCTCTACTGTCACATGTACCACCACTATTTATAGCTGACACGTAGACCTTAGTCATTCCATAGCTTCCTTCGCATTCCATGACCTTCCATGGTCCGTGCCCATAGTTCCTTTGTATATAAACCATAGCCCTAGCACCTTTGTACCTTATCCTAGATCTACACATATAGTACGCACAATGCTAGTTGCTTAACCTTGATCCTCGCCACCTCAATCCCTACTTGACTCTCTTGAGAAGACCTTGATTCTCTTTTCAAGACTCCTAGAAGGATGTGCTATGCCCTAGGACTGTAGAAGATCCCTCCAAGCCCGCGTCTCCGCTAGTGTGCATTGCGCGTAACAACCATCCAACATCTAATGGCAGGTCAGATAAGAAAACAAAATGAAAAACAGAAGCTTACACTAATCATTGCATCGTCTTCCTTGAATAGGCTATGCATACTCAGGATGCTAAGACTAGAAATGGGGTGATGACAAGGAGGCTTCACTGCAGCAACACCTGAGTCTTCAAAGAATGTTGAGTCCAATGAGCAGACAGAATTTTGATTGCCAGTCTTCTTGAACAGCAAGTCTGTCTTCTGAGATTCATATTGGCCATCCATGATGGAGCCATACGATGCACAATTATTATACTGCTCCAAGTGGACTCATCCCCTGTGCAGGCTACCCATGAGGCTAGGGAGAGGCAAGGCAGAAATGGATGCCAGTGGTGTAGGAGACTCCAGAGCAGAGGAGAGCATCTTGTCCCTGAGACCAGGTCATCTGAGGTTTATTCCAAAGAAATTGCTGAGCACAGATTTGACTGAAAAGTTTGAGCAGCAGCAAGACCAAGAGAAGTGTCAACAGTTGGTATACAACTGCACAATGCTACTCATGCTTGTGTTTAAATTCCCATGATGGTGGTAGGTGGAGTTGTGATTGAGGAGACTAATGGGAGGGCCAATGTATGCCCTGGACTCATGTCACCGGCAGCTGCAGTTGTATGGATGGACTTATGACATGCAAAAGTGGAAACTTGAGGCATCACTGTCAACTCTACAATGAAGTGGCCATCTGCAGAGGAAAGATAATGTATCATCAACTGAAGTGGATGTGGTGAGCAAGAAATTGTCTGATGAGGGCCTCTCTCACAAGCTTGGCAGAGAAATGGCTGAGCTGTAATTGAAAGAATCTGCAGAACCACTATGGAGAGCATTGTCATAGAATGATATCAAGGCAATACTGTAGATGGATTCATGTTTTTGATTGTGACTAACAGATATTATATTGGGCAGGGAATAGAGCCCTAACTGATCTGACACTACCTGCAATGAATGAAGTTGGTGATGTCTGTGCAAGCCATGAGCTGTGCACCAGTCCATTGGCCTTGGTGGCCACACTTTCTTGACTTGTCATGGCATCCTTGGCTACTGCCTGCATCAAGAGGGAATTGAAACATGCAGAGTCAAGCTCATTGGTCACTGTGTGCATGATGCTGTTGCCTTTGTTTGCATGAGGAGGCATATGAGAAGCACCAGAGAAAGCTTGGGCAATGCCCTTGTTCATTCTTGTAGACAAACAAGAAATATAGAGGGCTTTGAAAGTGGAAAGCACACAAAGTATAAGGATCATTTCTGGGCTTGGTTTGGTCATTGGTGATGAGCATTTGGAAGTGCCAGAAGAGACTCATGATTGATAAGATGGCATCTACACGATGTCACAGGATCCATTAATAAATAATATTTAACATGCTGTTGAACATTATTGTAAATGCAAATACCTGTAACACTCTCATATTGTGACATATTTTACAATAATAATATCCAAAACAAAGGTTAAAATATGGTCAATATATTGTTCAAATTTTAATTCAACTAATGACCTCATATTGTACAAGACATATGAAAATAGATAACTTTACCATATTTAAATATGATTAACATTCTGTAAGTATGGTAAGATCATGTTTAAATATGGTAAAGTTATCTATTTTCATATGTCTTGCACAATATAAGATCATTAATTGAATTAAAATTTGAACAATATATTGACCATATGTTAAACCTTGTTTTGGATATTGTCATTGTAAAATATGTCACAATATGAGAGTGTTATAGATATTTGCATTTACAATAATATTCCAATATTTCCAACATCATATGCTTACCTTATTCAAACTAATATTTACAATAATGTTCAACAGCATGTTAAACATTATTTATTAATGGACACTGTGCATCTTGCTTGAGCAATCAAGACAGTCTGTGTTCTCATCTGATCTATCTTGTTGTGACAGCATGTGACACCATCTCATGCACTGCACTCCTATTATCACATCCCACATATGTCAGAATGCAGTCATAAATGCAAACACACTCTGCAAGATTCACATATTGACCTTTCTAAGAGGAGGATGGTGCCTTGAAGCCCTTAGTGAATTAATACCCCAACTGGGACAATTTGAGAGGTATCTTGGCATATATTATGACCATCGAGTTTCAAGCTGCCTAATTAGGTAATGCGAGAAACAACACTCAACAAATAAGCCATGAATAGTATATGCAACAGAGTATGCTTTGGACTACATCTTGCCAACATTCATTTCATTCCCTCAATCCATGGCTTGGTTAGATTCAAAGTTACACTTTTGTCCAGACATTGCAGAAATGGTTTTCTAGGGTCTCTCAAGACATATCAGCAAGAGCAGTAGATGCAACTCCATCCTCCCATTCTGCTGGGTTGGACAGTAGCTCCACTCACTCTGGGTTTTGAACTGCTCTGACAGTTTGTCAGAGCTATCAGAATGGTCTCTGACAACCTCTGAAAGATGTAGAGAAAGATTAGTACTTCTTGGCTAGACTGTGGCAAAAATGAAAGTCCAATGCTGTGTTTCAAACTGAACACCCCCCCCCCCAAACACAGCCCACAACCCCTCTCACATCCACTCCCATTTTTGGACAGGTATACAAATGGAGCATTCCCAGGGTTCAGCAAGGACTGAATTTGGTTCCACATGACTCAGACTACTCAGTCATCATGTGACTTGGTTTCAACTGAAGCACAATGCCATTTAGTGTAGTGTATTGATAGGTACTAGCTGTATTATCATACTACTACTAAGCTAGGATTTACACCCAGATAGTGTGTATTTATGTTATATATGGGGTGCTAGTATAACAACACAACTAGCAAATGACTATAAATGACCACATATCTGTATGAATCTAGAAGATTATGAACTTAGTGTCATGGAGGGTGAAAGAGTGCTATATTTAGTACCTAGAAGATTATGAACTAGGTACAGATGAGCATCAAGATTGTATGAACAAATTACTAACATATTTCAGTGTCATGGAAGGTAAGAAAATGCTGAGGAAAAATAAATGCAGACACATGTACTTAAATGTTTCAAGATTATGTAATGAAGTGAATGAACATTGCATGAATGGTATCAAGACTAACAAGAATGGTAGATAGAGCACCAGGTAATAGTGGCTGCTCAGATTACAGCTGCTCAGATAGTGGTTGAGTGGGAATACAAAATAGCAAAGAATATGGACAAAAATAGAGATACAAAGTCTAACATACCCCCTTCAGGAGGCCACTAATCCAAGTGCCTTTGAGAGACATGTAAAGTCATGTCTGGGTAAGAGTTTTATGAGGATGTCTGCAGTGTTTTTGTGTGATGGTATTCAAATCAAGTGAAAGATACCATTATTGACATGTTCACAGATGAAGTGGTAGCATATGTCAATATGCTTTGTTTGTTGGTGAAATTTTGCAGCTGTGGAGAGGGTGATGGCACTAGTATTGTCAAGGAAGATTTTGATTGGGGTCTGAAATGGGATCAAAAGTTCTGTGAAAAGGGACTTGAGCTGCAGCCCTTCCTGGATAACATGTATGACCACCATGTATTCTGCCTTGGTAGATGATAGTGTGACTGTTATGATCTGCTCTTGCCCCTAGCCTTTTTCTTTGTCACATGCCCTCATTCCTCATCCCCATGCCCCTTCTAACTCTGCAGAAGACTCCCATCTCTTTTTAGCAACTGCAGCAGTACCCTGTGTCCCCTATCTTAGTCCTCAGCTACCTCTGAGCTCCCTCACCTCCTTCCTAGGAAGTTTTGTGATCTCCCGCATCCCTCCTCATGATCTCCCACATCCCTCCTTGTGACCACCACATCTCCTCCACATAACTTTTATGCCTTACCTGTGTTTTGAATCAACTGGTACCTTAGTGCATCCTGGTCCTTCCTCATGCTCTGTGCCCCAGTACCCCCATGGACCCCCTTATCTTCCTAGCTTATGTGTCCCTCCCACACATACCCTTATCTTTGCCTTGGCACTATCTTGTGCCCTTATAGTAGCTTATGTGTCTACTCATGCATTACCTCTTGTGTTCTCCTGGCCACTTGGCCATCATATGCTCCTTATGATATGCCTGCTTATCGACGTATGTATCTCCCTTCATCTATATATAGAGACCCTTGACCCTCATGGACTCCTTATCATAGCCATGGCTCAACCATAGATAACCCTTGGTTCATTGTAAAACAGAGAAGTTGACTTGGAGGACTAGCAGAGAGTAGTCCTGAGCCTGCAGGAAGGTTGAAGGAGACGAGTATCATCCCAAAGGGGTCCAACTACAAAGAGAAGCTGAAGAGAAACCTGCCCAAGTGGGTGCTGCCCAAGGGAGAATAGTCCAGAGGAAGTCTGAAAGAAGACTGGAAGTCTGGAGTAGAGATGATGATGAGTGGGAAGTGTTGGGGACATGACAAATAATAATGGTGATGGGCCAGAGATGATTTGGATGGATAAAGCAGCATGGTGAGAATCCAATGTGAAGGAAACTTGATTGTAAAATCCTAAGTACATGGTACTTATAGTTCAGACAAGTCTGGATGAACTAATACAAAGTAAAACTACTTGCAGAGTGATATAAGCAGTGTCTGTAATTGTATGAAAAGGTATTCGAAAGACTGGTAAAGAAGGGGTGATGAAATGACAAAGGACCAGTCTAGTATATGACTGGGCAGACTTACTCAGACTACCAGACTTCGATGGATGGGACAAGAGGTGGACAGGACCAGCTCCAGATTGGACAGCAGGTGGAATGAACGACAGGGATGATAATACAGCAATGGTGAAACCTGCTGAAAGAGTGGTTTATGACTGTAGAGACCTATGGATCTCTACATCCAAGGAGGACTTGAATACTGACTATCCCCAGTCAGTTGTGGCATTGTGCTGACTAAACACAGTGCGGAGTTTGAATGGTGATGGTCTAGTCACATCATGTCTGCATTGTGTCTCTCTTCATACTCCACTCCATCCTACTCTCATCTACCATGTCCCAGTTCACCAGCCAAGTCAATGGTCTGTGTGCCATGACAACAAAGGGTGCTGAACATTGCTGGGACATCAACAGGAAGTTCAAGGCAGCTACTGAACATGTTATGGCTAAGGTGAAGGTGATGCCTAATAACTGGGATGAACTGCAGGAGGAAAAAGAGATGTGGGTAGTAAGCTTTGAGCACACCATGGCAAGTTTCCATGCTATTCCATAATCATAAATTGTATTCATCATTTCCCTTAGAACAAGTGGATGGCAGCATCCAAAGAAGCAGACATGCTACACCTGTACACCAAGTTGGAGGATGACGTTGTGGCATTGCTCACTGATGCAGAGCATGTGCAGGTGGATTGGGCGAAGAGGAAGAATGCACTGCTGGTCAAGGAAGATGATGGGCTGGTTGGCATGCAAGAAATGGCAGTGGAAGTTGAGGAGGTGGAACAGCAGGTGGTGCCTAGCACTGAGAAGATGACCAGGTCGTCTGGGGTGGCATCAAACGTGTTTTCAGGGCTAAAGGTGCTTAGTGGATTCATTGCAGTCTATCATGGATTAATTGTCATACAGAGGGGCAGGCCAAAGAAGACATGGCCATGCAGAGGAAGAAGACCAGCCCTACCAGATCAGCAGTAGCTTTGTCCAGAGCTACCTCTGATGCTTGCAATCAGTGCAAGCAAGCAGGTGTTGCCAGCCAATGCATCAAGGGGACTGGATTAGCATGTGCATGGTGCCAACAGCTCAAGGGAGCATGCAGCCTGGCTGCTGGGAGGCATGTGCTGAGGAGAAAGAATATGATGGTAATGGTGGTGCTGCCAAGCAAGGGTGAGTAGATTGTGTTTTACCCAAGTTCAGTCTAATGGTTTGTTAGGAGCAAGACTGGCCAGAGCAGCAGCCAAGGCCAGTTCCAGCAAGAGGGTAGAATTGTCCATCGAGGTCCTCTCCAATGACGAGATTAAAAAGAATGATATCCCTGTCAAGCCAAAGGAGAAGGGGAAAGGGAAGGCAGCAGTGATAAAGAAGATCAGCAGGAAGAATCCAGTCCAATGCCAGCTGTTACAACTTGCCTTGCACTTTTACTTAGACTTCATTTTTTCCTTAACCTAACCTCGTTGAGCATAGCTGTGCAAAAGGCTCGACCTGAGTTTTACTTCCGAGACCCTTGGACCCTTCAGATATCTTCACCTTCATCCTCTCAATAATGCCCATGAAGGAATTGGGTCAAATCATGACCAAATGATGTCACTACATACATTTCTTTGTTTTAACCTAACCTAGTCAAGCATGGCTGTGCAGAATGCTCGACTCATGTTTGACTCTGGCCTTGTTTGCTCTGGGCCCTTTATTTCCATTACCTATGGTCTATTCTTGACCTACAGACCATTGGGCTTCCTCCCTCTGCCCAATGTCTCCTGAGGTGACTTATTCTGACTCACCCTGGTCTCCCCCATTACCTACCCTTATGCTCCTCTTTTGCAGTATATAAACCCTCCTAGGCATACCTGTAACCTTTAACCTAGAGTTACTTGAATACACCTAGTGTTTCCTCTAGCCTCACTCCTCAGTCCCTCCAGGTCTTTGATCTTGACTCCCTAGTCCCAACCTTCTGGCCCACACTCTTGGAGCCAGTTAGGGTTGTCTCAAGAACCCCTCATATGTTGCCTGCTTGACGACTTCCTTGAACCCTTGACCCCTTTCTAGATGTCAAGTTCACACCCACCTGCTTCCCAGCAGTCAAGCATAACAAAACTCTATGTTTCCCCCATAGAAAGACTACCACCAAGTAAGCCACCATCTCTCAATCACAGAGAATCCTTAGAAGCACCCTCCTCAGATGATTTGGATGCCCCCTTAGCACCAACTCATGGAGAGAACCTTCTCCTGAGCAATCCCCAGAATCCTCAGAAACCTCCAAGGCCAATGCCTCCAAACCTGACATTGCACTACCCTTTGATAAGGAGCAACAACAGACCTTATCCTTAGCCCATGAACTCTCACATATTGCGAGACTCTCTAGAGCTCCCACTCTCCTGCCCCCACTTCCATAGCCACACAGCCCCCTATTTTTTCACAGCCCACAACCCCATGGAACCCCTTGAACTCTAGATCCAAAGTACTACCCCCATTTCCTAGACCCTTGTCCCCCATGTCAAAACCTTTGGAACTCTGCCTTGGAACCCCCAAGAACTTTGATGGATCTGCAGCAAAGACTTAGCCCTGGCTTTGGACTGTTGCTTTGTACCTAGCCACTGATGACAAGATCTATGATATGAAGGTGAAACAGATTGCTTTTGCCCTCTCCTTTATGAAGAAGGGGACTGCCGTCTCCTGGGCCAACATGTTCTGAGAAACCACGTTTAACACCAGTGTCTATAACCTTGGCATGTGGGCGAACTTCATAGCCAAATTCGATAAAATCTTTAAACAGCCAGATACTATCAGAAATGCCATTGCTTGGCTTGCCACCAAGTGGATGAACAAGAAGAAGAATGGCATCTATGAACCTTCCCTAGCCCAGTACACTGCCACCTTTAGAAGCAAAGTGGTGATCTCAAAGATTAGTGATGAGAATGTCCTGATTAGCTATTATGCCACCAGAATCCCAGCTTTCCTAATGGGTAAGGTATATGGGATGGACACAGTTCCCATGAAGATCAAAGATTGGTATGCACATGTCACCCAGTTTGATACCCAGGCCCATAGAGTGGCTGAGATTGCCCAATGCCACAGAAAACCCTTCCAGATCCCACACTACTCACCCCCCTTGGCTTCTCCCACAAAGGACCCCAATGCTATGGACATAGATCAGATCACCAAGAAAGTGACAAAGTTAACCCCGGAAGAACAAAAGAAATGCTTTGAAGAAGGACAATGCCTAAGATGCTGAGAGAAGGGCCATATGACAAAGCAGTATACCTTGTTCCTGGGAAGTAACCCCCCTAAGATGAAGGAAGTCCAAGCTGCCCCCATGGATGTCCCCAATCTCATAAAGATAGAGGATGATGAGGAAGAGGATGAGAGAGTCAGACAAGTTTTTACCCAGGGTTTTTAGAATGGAGGCCACCCTCAACATGTGTCCCTCCCCCTTCTACTTGTGCTCCTGTAATTGTATTGTTAACCAAGAAATCTATGAGAATCCTGATTCAACTGATCATACCCTCAAGCACAATGAAAACCATTGACACCCATGCACTGGTTGATAGCAGAGCAGACCTCTTCTGCATCAACTGGGACTTTGTCTGAAAGCACAAACTCCCCACCTGTTGCCTAGAAAAGCCCATACCAGTCTGAAACATTGACCAAACCAACAATCAGAACAGCACTATCCACTTTATGACTACCCTTTTTATCAACATTGAGGGAGTAACCCAAGAAATGACCTTCCATGTGATGGCATGTGGGAACAAAACCTTATCCTTGGGATACCCTGGCTATGTGCCATGAACTCCACCATAGACTGGATCTGACAAACCCTAATGATCCCTGAGACCATCAATCAATCATGGGAGCTATACCAAATCTTCACCTGAAACTACCAAGAGAAGGACAAGTGATTCCCTAGACCCCCAAAGCACCAGATGGTGTATGCTGTCCATGACCAATAGCTCTATGAATACCTGGGACAAGAAACTGAAAGTGATTTCTGTGTGCAGGCCAAGCAGTACGCCATGATCACTAGAGTCACCCACTTCAGGTCCCGGATCTTCCCCCTTGGATCCCTATCCCAAACCAAAGTGATGAGGAAATTCACTACTGCCATGGAACTCACTGCAGTGGCAAACTGGGCAAAACCCCCCATGACCCTCCCAGCAGAATATGCAGCATACCACCGAGTATTCTCAGATGAGGCAAGTAATTGCCTACCTTCCACATGACCATACAATCACAAGATCAAACTCCAAGACTCATTCTCCCCAAAAGTGGGGAAACTTTACCCCCTATCCCCTGAAGAAAGGAAGGCTGCCAATGCCTTCATCAGTAAGAACCTAGCCTCAGGAAAGATTAGCCCATCAAACTCCCTGCAGGCCTCTCCCTTCTTCTTTGTACAGAAAAAGGATGGGAAACTCCACCCATGCCAGGATTACCAATACCTCAATGAACATACCATCTGGGATGCATATTCCCTACCCCTGATATCCGACCTCATCAACAAACTGAAGGATGCCAAGCTCTTCACCAAGTTTGACGTTCATTGGGGATATAACAATGTACTCATTGACAAGGAACATTGCTGGAAGGCTGCCTTTATCACCCACCAAGGACTCTTTGAATCCAATGTCATGTTCTTTGGCCTTACCAACTCCCCCACCACCTTCCAAAGGTTCATGAATGACTCCTTCCATGACCTAATCACTGAAGGATGGCTCATCATCTACATGGACAACCTCCTCATCTTCTCTGTGGATGCCAAAGAACACAAAGAAAGGACCAAACAGATCCTTCAAAGAATGAAAGAACTAGATCTCCACCTATGATTGGAAAAGTGTACATTTGAGACCAAGAAAGTGGAGTACCTAGGGATGATTGTCTGGCCAGGACACATTGCCATGGACCCCATCAAGCTAGATGGGATAGCAGACTGGCTGACTCCTGAGAAGGTCAAGGATGTCCGGTCATTCCTAGGCTTCACCAATTTTTACAGGAGGTTCATACCAAACTTCGCCCAAGTTGCCCATCCCCTCCTCAATCTCACCAAGAAATCCCAGACTTGAACCTGGGACATTGCCCAACAAAAATCCTTTGACTGCCTTAAGGCACTATTCCTATTGAAACCCATCCTCCACCTCCCAGATATTTCAAAGCCCTTCACTGTTGCTACAGATGCATCTAAGTATGCCACCAGAGCTATCCTACTACAAACTGACACCAATGGGGAATGGCACCCATGCTCCTACCTCTCACAAACCCTCTCCTCTGCCAAGAGGAACTACAGTGACTCCAAAAACTGTTCCAATAACTAGCCCCAAACTGGGGTGCGAAGTGCCCCGCAATCACCCGTGGGAATCACACCTCGCTTTGGTGAGACCAAACAAAGTATAAACCCTTGGCTACAAATCGGTCCCTGGGTCATGTGATTTGGCTCAGGGGCTGTGGAGATATGCCTATTCTAAATC
>JBBPLO010001133.1:0-12133 GCA_038089835.1 Retiboletus flavoniger | reverse complement strand
ATGGATCCTGACAAGACAGTTCCACCACATTCCCTCATCACACCTCCCAAGAGCCTTCCCTTACCAGGTCTACACTCAGCCCACCCTGGGTTGATCATAACAGAAACCAGACAGGTGTACTGGGGTGAAGTAAACTAGATTGTTGTTGTGGCCACTCAATGTTGAAGCCTACCTGCTTTATCATCCTTGCTCATGAGTAGATGCCTAGCATGGTGCATCAATGTACAAGAGGATATGAGGCTTGTCCAACATGGAAAACATATAAATGCTTACATGAAAGGAACTGTACAGGTTAGGGGGGGCATGGTATCCAGTTGCAAGGTAGCCACTGTTACAATTTTCTTTCCTTCTCATCATATACTCTTGATAGTCTATTTCTTTCATTTCTCCTCTTATTGAAGGACGCCATCCTATTGTCCTCATCATGCTTATCTGTTTATTGGAGGCCCTATCTCCAGTTATCTTCGATCTCTTGATCTCAAACACTATTCCTCCTAATTAGGTTCTCTCGTACCTAATTGTTCTCCTGCATTCCATGGTCCATGTGCTCGACATTAGTCCTATAAATAGTCGTCGTTATCATATAGTCCCCATTCTTGATCTGTGCAATCTAGCATATTATCAAGCATCAATTCTAAGATTGTCTCAAGCTTTCCCTTGAGACCTTGTTATTCTTCGATCATTGCCCTAGTCTTTACCTAAGTTTGACTTGTTAAGACGTCAGTCTCTTCATGAGTATCGCCTTAACCAGTTGAGACTCCCTCAGGACCTTGTTGATATGCCTCGTGTAACAAAAGACCAAGAATTTCCTCGGTCCCACCTCTCCAGGTGAAGGATCTACCACCCCTCCACTATGTCATACAGACCCCCAGAAGAAAGTGACTCGGAACTCCCAGACCTCACCAGGTACCGAACACCCTCACAACGAATTACTGGGTCCAGCAGAGCTCCCCTCCTCGACCCCTCTTTCACATCCCAGGCAAGAAGCCCAACACCTCGACACCCCAGCACTCACGCCCCTCACCAACCTAGCCCACCCCCTCACCAACCTAGTCCACCCCCTCACCAACCTAGTCCACCCCCTTCCCAAGCAAACCCATCTTCCTTCACTCCACCCACACCCATGTTGACCAATAGATCCGAACTCAAAGCAGCCCTTCTGGCAGACTTCACCAGGAAATCCTCCGATGCCTTGCGATGGATTAAGGCCATGAAGGCCTACTTCACCCTAAATGCCACCTTATACCCTGACGACAACTCTTGAATCATGACCACCCTGAACAAGATGCCTGAAGGAAGAGGAGCTTCCTTCGCCAAAGCCTGGTATGAAAAAATGGCTGATACAACCATTGCCGTCGGAAAAACCTTCCCCAAGTTCATCACCAACTTTGAAACCACCTTCTTCCCCTATAATGTCAAAGCCAATGCCCGCTTTGAACTTGCCAAACTCCATCAAAAGACCACTTGGACTGGAGACAGCTTTCAACAATACATCATGGATTTCCAAAACCTAGCAGGGAAATCTGATATCTCCGATGAGACCACCCTCATTGACCACTTTGCCCTCAGCCTTGATCAACAGATAACCACCATGATCCTCTCCATGGGAATGGTCTCCACCACCATCAAAGAATGGGTTACCAAGGCGAAAACCTTTCATGCTCAGAAGATGAGAATCCAAGCCCTTTGCTCTGGAAACACCCCCCCCTCCTTCACTTCTCCTAGAACTCCTCAAAACCCAAACACCATGGATGTGGACGCAGTAAATCTCACCAAACTCACTCCCATGGAACGCGCCAAGTATATCAAAGAGGGACAATGTTTCCACTGCAGGATGGTCGGACATAATGCCCTAAACTGCAAATGAACTACCCCCAACTGCCCTATGTTCTCTCGCCCCCAGAACATTCATACTACCTCCACTGCCCCAATGATTACCACACCCATCCCTACTCCCCAGCTCTTCTTGCTCCAACAATACATAAATTCCCTCCAAACCTCAGGAAAGAACGAGAACGAAATACTCTTAGTCCTTAAAATGTGCTATGATGAAGGTTCCCCAGTCGTCTTGGCTGAAGAAGTCAATTCCATTTCATTTGCCAATGTCCAAAAAGCCAAGGATTTTTGAAGAGAGAAGCCGCGTCAATGTCTTCTTCTCTAACTACCCACCATGTACTCGTAGCCTCCAGAAACAATAGAACTCTTCGCCTCACTGTTTCTGTACATGGAATCATTGAAACCTCTGCCCTTATTGACTCGGGAGCTACCAGGAATTTCATCAATCCTCAACTCCTAAAGACCCTCCTCTGCAAACTGAAACATCTCAATTCCCCCATCATTGCTTACAATGTAGATGGGACCACTAATCATGCCAGAACCATCCAATGGACTGTAACCATTCCTATCACTTGCAACGATTTTCACACTATGAAACTCTTTTCGTCCTTCGACAGAAAACCCCACAAATTATCCTTGGCCTCCCATGGTTAAACAAATGGAACCCCTCTATCGATTGGACCTCCAGAACCATCACCATCTCGACGAGTCGTCCCCAGAGGGTAGAGAGGTCTCTTCATGAGTACCCTCCCCAAAAGGACAATGCGCCTGAAATCAACAAAACCACTCTCTCCACTGAAATCGCCCAACAACAAAAACCCAAAGAAGTTCCAATCCCTGACTTTTGCCTGGACTTTGCTGATGTCTTCGCTGAAGCCACCCATAATATCCTACCCTCACACTGCTCATATGACCACACCATCGATCTGAAGGAATCCTTTGTCCCAAAAATCGCCAAGGTCTACTTACTCAACCCAGCTGAGAAAGTCGCCTGCAAACAATTTGTCAATGAGCACCTTAAAACTGGCCATATCATTCCCTCTAAATCTCCTCAGGCATCACCCTTCTTCTTTGTTCCAAAGAAGGACGGATCTCTCAGACCTTGCCAAGACTATCGCTACCTCAATAGTCACACCATCCGGAATGCTTACCCCTTACCCCTCATCTTCAATCTGATCGACAATATGCACGACACAAACTGGTTCACCAAAATGGACATTCGATGGGGATATAACAACATTCAGATCCGTGAAGAGAATCAATGGAAAGCGGCATTTATCACTGAACTAGGCCTCTTTGAACCCACTGTCATGTTCTTTGGCTTTTGCAACACCCCCTCCACTTTCCAAGCTTTTATGAATTACATCTTCACTGACATGATTGCCGAACGGTGGCTAAAAGTTTACATGGATGACATTGGTATCCACACCAATGGAGACCTTAACACCCATCACAATTGCACTTGCTGAGTACTCCACCGACTATGAGAACATGGGTTATCCTTGAAAATCTCCAAATGCACCTTCAACTCCCCCACCATGGAATATTTGGGACTCATCATCGGCCAAGGAATAATCCACATGGACCCCTCCAAGCTATCTGCCATTCAAGATTGGCAAAACCCCTCAGTCACCGGCATTCATTCCTTCCTTGGTTTCGCTAATTACTATCGCAAATTCATCACTAATTACTCTAACATCACCGCCCCCCTCACTTTGCTCACTCGGAAAGACCAGCCCTGGCTGTGGTCCCCTCTCCAACAACATGCTTTTGACACTTTAAAGGAAGCCTTTTGCATCACCCCAGTCCTTACACTCCCAGATGTGGGTCACCCCTTCTCCCTCATGACTGACACCTCCCTCCTTGCTGCTGGCGCAGTCCTCATGCAGGCGGACACAAATGGTGACCTCCAACCTGTCACCTACTTCTCAAAAACCTTCACTCCAGCAGAATGGAATTATGATATCTATAACCGAGAGCTCCTAGCAGTTATCCTCGTGCTCTCCGAATGGCGACAGTATCTCCAAGGCACCCCACACCCCATCATGGTCATCACTGATTACAAAAATCTCTCCTACATTTGTGACCCTCGAAAACTCTCCCGACAACAAGCCAGATGGGCATTGTTCCTCCAAGACTTTGACATCCTCCGGAAGGTCCTACCTGGCTCTAAGATGGGACCTGCAGATGCCCTCTCTTGCCTCCCACTCATCAACACCTCCATGGACAATCTAGACGCCTCCATCATCCCTGACCTGATCATCATTAATTCCATTGACCTCTCCCTCACCGATCTCATTCACTCTAGCACCCCCTCTGTGTTACAACTCGCGTACGCCCCTAGCCTTTCTCTTCGTCACGTGCCCTCGTCCCTCGTCCACGTGCCTCCTCGCCCCGCTCCCGCGCCCTTGTTGACCCTACAGGAGAGTACCCTCTCTTCTTAGCCACTGTAGGAGTCCCCTCGTTCCCCGCTTGTCTACCCTGCAGGAGAGTACTCCTCTCTTCTTAGCAACTGCAGCGGCCATCCTCGTCCTAGCCCTCAGCTACCTCTGAGCTCGTCCTCGTCACTGCTAGCCCCTAGGCTATCCAGTCACCCTTAGCTAACCCTTAGCTAACCCCTAGACCCGGCTACCTCCGGCACCACGTCATCATCGCATCTACACGACTCCCTTTAGACACTCGTGTCTACCACGTGACCTCCACGGCCCTCGTGACTTCCATGTGACCTTCGGTCTCCCATACCTCGGAGATACCCTTGTCCAACCCCTAGTCCTCGGCTACCTCCGAGTCCCCTCTCGCCTCCGCTCTAGGACCCTCCACGTGATCCTCACATGACCGCTCTTACCTCGTGACCTACGCGTCCTTCCATGTGATGCTTACGCCTTACCCGCGTCTCGCTATCGACTGGTATTCACACCGCGTCTCCCGGTCCCCTCCTATCGTCGTGTCCCGGTACCTCCTGTGGACTCCCCTTGCTCCTAGCTTACGCGTCCCTCCCATGCGTATCCCTTCTCCCGTGTCTTGGCACTACCGCGTGCCCCCTATCTTAGCTTACGTGTCTACTATGCATTCCCCCAAGTTCCTCCGGCCTAGACGGCCACCCTTGACCCGCGCCTTGGCACTCCACGTGCCCTCGCCTATCCTCACGCGTCCCTCCACGTCCTCTTGGCTCCAACCGCCATTCGTCCGCTTAGCACTCGACGTGCCTGAGCACCCGCACCCTCGTAGCTCCAACAGCTGCGCCTCGCCTTGGCACTCCTCGTGCCTTCGCCGATACCTACGCGTTCCTCTGCGTATCCCAGGCTCCAACAGCCCTTTCACCTTCTTGGCGCTCCTCGTGTTCCTATTGACACCTACGTGTCCCTGTGGCTCCAACAGCCATCTCTTATCTCTCGCCTCGTCCCTACTCGTGCTCTCGGCTATCTATGCACGCTCTCGCGTATCTCCTTCTTGTACTCAGCCGCTCTCGGCCATCTCTTGTTCCTCATGGTACGCCTGTCTATCAACATATCATCTTTCACCTATACATAGATTTCCCCTTCGTCTCTCGGGCCCTCTTCGGCCGTCTCTCGTTCCTCATGGTATGCCCGCTTATCGACGTATCATCTCTCGTCTATGTATATATCTCTCTCACCTCCGTCCATCCCCATATGTACTATATGGTCTGTGCATCACTTATACCACTATATATACTTCGGACTCTACTTGTAGTTCTTCACTCTGTTCACTAACGTTACCATTTCATGACGTTACCGTTCCCTAACGTTATACCCTGCAATCCACCATCTTCGCCATCTCCCGTCGGGTGTCCCTTGTCCTCGCCCTTCGGGGCCACCTTGAGGTCTGACCTCTCTGCCACTCTCTTCTTCAAAAGCCGTGGGCCTCCAACCCTGCGGTAGTAGAACATGCTGGGACAGTTCCGTCGCGTTCCCCCAGCACGCTAAGTCCTGACATCCTTTGTTCCTCCTTCGCTGATGGCGTAGTCGTAACACTCTGACCCCCTCATCCTTCGCACCATCACCCTCCTTGCAGACGATTCCCCCCTTTTCCCCTGCTCTCATCTCGCTGATTGGACCTTTGCCAATGGCCACCTCTTCTTCCAGAATCGCATGTACGTTCCCCCCCCAGCCCGTTCTGTGGTCCTTCACACTATCCATTCTTCCCTCCTCTCAGGCCATATGGGCATCTTCTGCACTAAAGCTATCCTTGAATGCAACTTCTGGTGGCCAGGCCTCGCAACCTTTGTTAAACATTTCATCTCTGGCTGCGCTGTTTGCCAACAAAACAAGGTTAACACTCACCCTCCCCATCCCCCATTTCTACCTATCCCTTTCTCCTCCAGTCTCCCTTTTCATCAACTCTCCATCAACCTAATCACTGACCTTCCCCCCTCCAATTCCTTCGACTCCATTATGGTTGTGGTCAACCATGGACTTACTAAGGGGGTAATTCTCATCCCTTGCACTAAGAAAATCGATGCTGCTGGAGTTGCCCTCCTCTTTTTCGAAAACGTGTTCAAAAGATTTGGCCCTTATGACTCCATCATCTCTGACAGAGGTCTCCAATTCGCCTCGGCCTTCACATTAGAACTTGCTCGCCTCCTGAAGTATGACGTCTATCTCTCATCCACCTACCATCCACAGACTGACAGCCAAACCAAACGAACAAATCAGGAACTTGAAGTGTATTTACACATTTTCTGCTCAAATAATCCCCATTCCTGGGCCAATCTCCTCTCATCCGCAGAATTCCACCACAATTTGGCCCCCCATTCTTCCACTCAGAAATCCCCCTTCATTCTACTTTATGGATATGAACCACGCACCTTCCCCTTTCTTGGAAAAACCTTCATCCCCACCCTCAAATCCCAACTCTCCTTTCTCAACTCAGCCCAAAAGGAAGCTCTTGCAGCCCACAAGTCCGCCCGAAAGATCATGATGTCCTGCCAATTTCGAAAGTTCTCCCCTTGGAAACCCAGAAACAAGATGTGGTTGGAAGCCACTAACCTTAAACTAAACTACCCTTCTCAGAAACTTGCCCCTAAACATCATGGACCTTTTGAAATTGCCCAAGTCTTATCTCCCTTATCTTACAGACTTCAACTACCACCCACATGGAAAATCCACGATGTCTTCCACGCCTCACTCTTATCTTCTTATCATGAATCCCCAGCTTATGGAACACCCTTCCTTTCCCCTCCACCTGACCTTATTGGAGCCAAAGAAGAGTATGAAGTTGAAGCCATCATTAATCACAAGGGACTTGACAACCGACAAAGGTACCTGACCACATGGAAAGGATATCCCTCCTCCGAGAATACATGGGAACCAGAGTCCAATCTCAGACATGCCAAACGCCTTCTCTCCACATATAAATGACTTCAATCTCTCTAGAAACTTACTGACATACCAGACATCGGTCTCTCTGTGAGTATCGTCCAGTGTGCCAGCAAGTCCATGCCATCGAACTCCCTACTACTCCTTCCATACCTCGACGATGTCCTCATCATCTACTTCAATTGTCTCTTCCCCATCATCTACCTCCTCCCGCACGTCGTCTTCCTTATGCTCTCAACCTGTCTTCCCATTGTATTTGCCCGAATATGGATGCCTCTCGCTATTTGGCATCATCCTCGAAACTCCCACTCTTACCCTCACCCTTGAAACCCTCCCTCTTTTTCCCAAGGATGAGACCACTCATACCCTCATTCATACTTATCATTCTGCCTCCTCTGCCCTGCGACTCGCCGAAACTCTTGTACCCCAAGACTCTGCCATTCATTTCGCCATCAATGAGACCAGATGCAATTCCCTCCTTGCCCTCTCCACCCATGAATTTCATAGTTTTGTTGAAGCTATTCCTCCCCCTCTTATCTATCTCTCCTTCCAACGAATTTATGACTCTCTCTCTCAAGCACAATGCGACCATTACCTACAGTCCATAGATGCCCTTCTACTCTTATGCCCCCATGAAGCTATCTTACCCATTCCCTCTCCATCAACAAGTTGCCTAGCAGAACGACTTTCCTCTCCCCATCCTGCAGACACTCCCACCATTGTCACCTCTGACAAAGAAGACTCTAGCCCTAAGTCTGACAAAGCCTCGGCCTTACCTTCGGCTCCTGTGCATTCTCCCCATATCATGCCTGTTTCCTGGACAGAAGTTCAGTGGATCCGTCTACCCAATGGCATCCACGTCCTCTCCTCTCCTATCCGAGTCATGCCTCGTGCTGACAGCATTTGACTCACTCCCGCCTCTCCTGGCATAGAATGCTTTCACTGCCACCTTCGAGGTCATTATCAACAGGACTGTCCCACCTTCCGGTGCCTCCACTGTTGCTCTCTCATCCCCGGCCACATTGCTACTCAGTGCAACCTCATCCAGTGCAACTATTGCAGTAACTGGGGACACTCTCCACAGTTCTGCCCCCATCACAAATGTGCTGTGTGTGCTCAGCCTGGGCATATCCAATCTCTATGTCCGTTTAACACTGCATCCCCCTCTCAGGCGCACACCATCTATGGCCCCCCAGCTTTCTGAAGATTCTTTCAGGAGGAGAGGTTTGTTGATTGAGCCTGGGGCTCAATTGTACAATGGGGGTAATGTTACAATTTTCTTTCCTTCTCATCGTATACTCTTGATAGTCTATTTCTTTTGTTTCTCCTCTTATCGAAGGATGCCATCCTATTATCCTCATCATGCTTATCTGTTTATCGGAGGCCCTATCTCCAGTTATCTTCAATCTCTTGATCTCAAACACTATTCCTCCTAATTAGGTTCTCTCATACCTAATCGTTCTCCTGCATTCCATGGTCCATGCGCTCAACATTAATCCTATAAATAGTCCTCATTATCATGTAGTCCTCATTCTTGGTCTGTGCAATCTAGCATATTATCAAGCATCAATCCTGAGATCATCTCAAGCTTTCCCTTGAGACCTTGTTATCCTTCGATCATCACCCTAGTCTTTACCTAAGTTTGACTCGTTAAGACATTGGTCTCTTCATGAGTATCACCTTAACCAGTCGAGACTCCCTCAGGACCTTGTTGGTATGCCTCGCATAACAGCCACTATCTACAAACATGTGTGGGTCAACACTGGGAACCAATGAGGAAGTCAAGAAGAAAGTAACAGAAGAGAGGAGGGGATAGATGTTGATACTGGTGGATTGTGTGTTGAAGCCCCTATTTGAACTCTTATACCATATGTTTAGGGCAGACCTTTTTGGCCTTGGCCAGACTTGAGCTATCTGCCAAGTGCTTGAGAGCTCTGTAAGTCTGTTTTATCAAGCTGACTCTTCTAGAACTTGACTTGAGTCATGCTGGTGATGTGGTGGGGTCGATATATTTGGTAGGCAATCTGGGGTTAATGGGAGGTAGTTCAGAAGGCCTTTTCCACTCCTTTGTGCTCACGCCCACCCAGCTCATTCACACACCCTTCCATCTGTTCCTGATTTCACCCTCATCTTTACCCTCACATGAAAACACAAATACAAATGCACTATGTGTTCATATTTGTGTTTGCACATAAGGGCAGTGCCCACCCAACCCATTTACTATGCCCTCCCACTGGCATCCATTTGCAGCCCACCAAACCCCACAGGTCTGACACCTGGGAGTATACCTGCACTAATTCCCAGGCCTACATATATGCCCATTCAAAATCATTCATGTCTCACTTGAAACTTGGATGTTGGGTTGGTTCAAGACATGCATATATTCAACTATTGAGGGACAGAGAAATTGTGCTAGGCATATATTGCTATCACTATGGTGGAAGATTTGCACAAATAAACATCACAAAATATTTTACTCTGCCATGGTACAAATGTTAGTCCACTGCAAAATTTTGACTGCATCGTGAAATTTTGACCCACTGCACCAATTTTTTTGTACTATCGCACATCACTAAAAGACCATCAAAGACTACAGATCTTTATATTCATGGTAGATACAGTGTCTAAGTACATTGAAGTATGTATCTATTTGTATCTAGCATTATATAGTGTCTCAAACAGCTACGCAGTGTTAAACTCAAGAAAGCTTTCGTGTGTCCTCCTCTTCCCGGTCTTGGTCTTCGACAGCACCGTTCTTGTGAAAGGTTGGCATCTGCTTGATGGTGCCCTGATGACACGTCAACAGGGCACACATTGGCCTAACTGGTTGTTGTGCGGAGACAATAGTATCCTTGTTCTTTGGGTGTGCCTGGGTCGCAACAGCTTTGCCTGAGAAGAGACCCTTGACGAAGGGGCTGATTGATCAAGCCCCTTCAGCACCATCAGCAGTACCCAAGCTAGAGCTGCAGAGAAGTGAGATGAAGTCAGGGTTGAGGGAATCAAGGTTACGGTCAAGGAAGCCCTCAGAGGAGTAAGTGACAGGGCCATTGAAGTGATTGACAGTGAATGTGGGATACCCCGACCGATCGACCACACTGATCTTGAAAGACGAGTTATTACCCCAGCATTTGCCGAAGGCTTCCACCATCGTGTTGTCCATCTTCTTGTGTGAATGACGAGCCTGGTCATTCATGGTGTGGATGAGTCATTCTGGAGGAGTCGAATATACTCGGCATTGTTGAAGTAGGGGCACCAAGGGGACATAGCAAGAGATATCTTCCATCTGGTACTCGTCAACATGGGATTCAAAGATACATTTCTGGATGAAATTCTGCAAATGCTCATTGGCAAAGTTGATGCAGAATCGGTCAAGGGAGTTGGGACGGCTTGTCATATTTTGTGGACCGGAATGATCAAAGAGACCGATGAAGGTGTCGAAGTCATCACAGCAGAGGCATTGGTTGATGTATTCATTCAGCCAGGTGAAGAAGGGAGTAAGAGTCTTGGCAAGGTCGTCACAGTTGTCTGAGGCACCATCGGGATCAGGGAAGATGGTGCAAAGCTCCTTCTTGACAAGTTTCGTCTTGTAAGCCAGTGTACTCTTGAGTGTGGAAGGCTGTACACCGAGGAACTCGGCAATGATGCCGAGAACATCCATGTCACAAGCATGGTCAACAGTGAAGTCGATGTTACCCAGGTGGAGGATGGCTGTGACGAGCTGACACATTTGGGCAATGTTTCACTTGGATAGCCCGATGAACTTGAGTAGCCAACTTGAGCTGTTCGAAGCAATTAGCATTGTCATCATGGACACCATTCGGGCAGGCGCCAGCACTGGCTCGCTGGCCAAGATATCAGTACTGGGTCTTGTCGACGAGGTGGAGATGTTGACACTCTTCTGACGACACTCCCACCATCAGGAAGTAGAAAATATGGAAATTTCATTTGCCAGATGGCACTTGGTTACATTTGAGATAGTAGTCAAGCGATTTGATATCACACAGATGCCCTTTGTCAGTGAACTGGAGCTCCGTAGATTTTCCAAAGCGAGATGCATTTGGATTGAAGAGTGTGCGGGCATTTCCAAAGGACTCGATGATGAACTCTGCTGCAGGCACCTGGCCCACAAGCTTGGAGCCCTTTTTTCCTGGATTGGACACCAACAGCTCGAGCAGCGTCTTGATGGTGAGTTGGCGACTTTCTGACTTTCCACTGCCAGTTTCACCACTGCGAAAGAATATGTTATTCATAAACCATACTGGTACTAGAAACCAAGACCATACTTGATGATGATGGACTGGTCCTGAGCTGCATGCCTCATGTGGTAGTAGGTATTATTGGCAAGCTGGAAGATGTGGGGCAGGAGTGGGGTCTTGTTCTCAGCTGTGTTCTGTATGATAATGATTGGGCTGCCATGTGGGTTTCCTTGGGCGATGTCATGGTGGAGTAGGAAAACCCCGTGGTAATGCTGGGACAGCACGCGCGAGCAAAGGGCAACACAATCATTGGATTCATTCACTACTTACAGGCAAATTATTAAAATCACCAAGGAGTGTAGCTGTTACACTGGGCTGTGAAATACCAGCAGGGACTCAAGGTGAGCTCGTGGATACGAAGACGAGGGAGGATACTTGTGGTGTTCCGACAGAGGTCTTCGGAGACACACGTTCAAGGGCGAGGCCTTAGAACGGTAGCAATGCCAAACAGCCTGCGAGTGGACTTCAAGGAGGTTTCCTTAAGTCCGGGATGAAGGTACAAGGTGAAGGCCTCAGGGATGTCCCTTAGCCTTAGTGTGCTGATAACAGACAGCAACGAGAAGAGCGAGGAGATGACTTAGAGCTCGTAAGATTGAGTAGACTAAGCTAAGGAGAATACATGGGTGCGATCCGGGTATAAGTACGTACACCAAGAGGGTTAGGTAATGGGCTTCTAGTAAGCCCGAGATAAGGGGTGAGTCACCC
>JBBPLO010001132.1:0-12135 GCA_038089835.1 Retiboletus flavoniger | reverse complement strand
GAATCCGAGTTGAGAATTGCCTGTTCCTCGGTGATAGACATCTTAAGTCAGCGGGCGATTTATTAGTATATAGGACCTAGAAAAAAAAGATGAACTCACTTTATCCAAAGTGGATGACTCCACGCCCGACTGCGATAAATCCCATGGAATCACGTCGATGACAGGCGCGAATGATTGATGCTCCTTGGCCAATGAAACAGAAATTTTGACAGGCTATAGGCTGCATGAGAAACTGGCCGCAGATAGTTTATGACAACTTACAATTTGCTGGTGGGCGAGTTGCCTTGGAATGGTGCCCGTGAAACAAACTGTGGCCAGGAGAGGCTTGAGGGAAACTAAATACTGATCTCCAGAGTGAAATTCAACAGTTGCGGTAGTAGACGTGAAAGCACTTTCGAGGTTTGGTTGGGTTGTTGACTGCTTGACGTCCATGGTGCACTTTGACTCAGAATTGCAGAATTGCAACACTGCCTGTGCTTAGTGAGACTTGTGCGTTTGAGCAGCGAGCGCATCACGTGACTACCCCCTGTGTGGGAGCGCGACACCGTGCCACCACCACTGATTCTGAACCCAAATCATTCAAGCCTCAAATTGTTTTGACATGAAGTCGCGAGTCACTCTCAATAAACTGATCGATAGGAAAGGTTCGTTAAAATCAGAGGATGCCGTTTCATTTGATTACATTGCTACCTTCAGTCTTCCAATTCTGCCCCAGGACGAACAAAAACCGCGTTCAGTGCATCGTCTGTCCACAGCGGAAAGGCGGTTACCGATCAATGGAGCAGAAGGACGCTAAGAGCCATTCCATGACTGCGCTGCGCCGACGACACCTGGAACGCTATAACTCTGGACCACCCCTTCACCGTCCTCTCGTGCATTCACCCTCACGGACACACTTAGACAATGAACCGAGTATATCTACTGTACCAGAGGCTCCAAATGACTTTGACGAGGATCCTTTTATGCAAGACAACCCAGGTTACGGCCCGACCAGCACCGTTAACTCAGACTTGGAACCACTGCCCTCACCAGGTTCACCACCAGCCAATCACTGGTGTGACTCAGACGCTCAAGATAATCCTTCCATCGAAGAAGCATCTATCATGGCAAATATATGGAGAGAATATTACCGAGAACGTTTACAGGAGATTTCGAGCCAGGAATTCCACGGTGATATTTTCGATGCGTTGCAAGATGCGGTGGCAAAGGGCGAGAGGCTGTTTCAGCCCCAACTTAGGTCATCCAGCGAACATATCAAAGATCATGGTGACTTCGAAGATGGTGACAGTAATGCTGGGCATGGGCCGGATTCAGATTCCGAGTCAGACTTCGGTTTGACAAGTATGTTTGATTTCACTTTCTATACCGTGTTTGTTCTTACATCAGTCCCGGAAGTGATGCAAGGCACGACTCTGGGTGATCGTTTGTGGCAGAAGCTTCCTGTCAAAGAAGACAATCCATATTTCCCATTTCCATCGAAGGTGGTGAGTACGGATCAAAATGGTTATCATCGGATCGTTCCCATTTTACCTAGCATTTTATCACATCCATATTGTTTGGCTCAGCTCGAGTTCCCTTCTCCGAGGCACAGAAGAGAGCAGTACTTGATTGGGCTAAGGAACTTAGTGTCGCTGATCTTCCGTCGCTATATTCACTCAGGAAAACTCAGGACGAAGTCGAAAAATGTGCTGGTCACCCAACCGAAGAAGTTAGATCCATCAATGGAAATGTCTTCTATATCAATGACATCGGAGCTGCCATTGGAAAGGTTGGTAAGACAACTGTGATATGCAATCCAGCTGACTGGCAAGTTTGCAGGACTATGCCAATCCGCTGACTCGCCATGCTATGCAAGATTATCCCGACGATGGAGGCTCTTCGATGTCAGAAGTCTCCAATGGCGCAAAGATGTTGTTTGATGGCCCTGCTTCTCCGGCCGTTCGTGTCAACGGCAAGATATACTTTGTAGACGAACTTTTACAAGAATCGTCTGGGCACTTCTTCATCCCCAAGCGTTTCTTCTACGCATCATATCCAGCAGCCAATGAAGAGCCCGAATACATCATTGACACAGATGCTGGTCAATCTGCATCCGCGGCTCACAAGGCGTTACATCCAGGGTCTGCCCATCCACCCAGGCAGAAAGAGCTTTATGCTCTTGGTCATGAGGTCGAGAGAACAGATGTAATGTGTTTGGTAATATGTACTTGACACGTCGCTGATCTGTATCAAAGGCTGGCTTCATTGTGAGCGACAAGCAGGTAATCATCCCAACATTAGGATTCAACCGCTCTTTTGAAGACATCTCTACTAATCCTGGAGAACTTGAATGTGGACTCACAGGTTGTGTTCTAAAATGACACTGGTTTGGAAAGACTGATCGTTATCATTTCCAGAGTCATCAATGCGTCTCGCAAAACTTGAAGCAAATCCGCTTCGCGAGAAATCACAGGGACGCATGGTCTGCAGTGTTCCCCTTGTCGTCTTTATGGACGATGTTTCTGGAAATGTCTCGAAACAATGGAATAAGCACCACGCCATCTATATGTCAAATGCAAACCTCCCGCGTGAAATGATGGAAAAGGAATCTTGCATTAGGTTCGTGACGGGTTCACCACATGCGGCACCCATGGAGTTGATGCAGGCCATGAGAGATTCGATTTGGTGAGTTGTAAGCAGTGCAATACAACTATCGCAATCTGAACTTGTGTGGCAGTAAAGCAGCAGACTCTGGTATAGTTGCATGGGACTGCAAGGAGGACGAAGAAGTGGTGCTCGTTCGTATTGTACTTTTCCGGGGACAATCCCATGCAAGCAGAGATCTGTAGCCATGCAGGTCTCCATTGCAATTATTTCTGTCGAACCTGTGATGTTGGCGGTACCAAGGCGCACAAAGAGACGGAAGCTGGATATGCTGCTATACTCATGGTATGGTCTTTCTGCCAGTGTGCGCAGCTTCTTCAATCATAACCCTCATTTATGAACAGTCAAGTAATCTACGAACACCACAGATGACTGTGGCCACAATTCACAACCACTTTCACACTGTAACGCATCTGTCCGGAGCTACCGACAAGATCAAGAATTCTATCTCAACAACCGGGATAAAGGACTCTACCTCAGCATCTATCCTCAATACGCTAGTTGAGGTGGGGAAAAATCTGCGGAAACGACAACCAGGGATGCATGCCAAGCCCGAGGAAGAAATCCGGGCAGCGCTGCAGAAGGAGTTGGAGGACTACCTCAAAGGACGTCCTCTTGATTGCGCAATTAATCCCTTACTGGGGCTACAAGGTAACGATTTTCTGAAGCTGATAGTGACAATGCACAGATCTAATTTACTTGACAGGTACAGATATCCACCAAGACACGCCGACAGAAATACTTCACACAGTTCTTCTCGGCGTTGTGAAGTACTTTTGGGGACAAACGACGTTCCTTCTCGACAAATCAAAACTTTTGGATCTGTTCCAGATTCGCCTTGAGTCAATTGATCGAGAGGGTTTGAATGCGCCGTCATTAACAGCGGAATACATTGTCCATTATAAGGGTAGCTTGATTGGGAGGCATTTGAAGAGTCTAGCTCAGGTGATGCCGTTTATTATACATGATCTTGTTCCGAAAGCTGTACTCGACGCGTGGACAACAATTCGTGAGCTTGTCGTGCTCCTATGGCACACAAAAATCCATAATATGGATTCTTATCTTGTAAGTTACACACCTGTTGGTACGTTTCCTTTCAGCTGATGAAGGCACCCTCAGGCAAAGCTATCCAAAACCATTGATGACTTCCTCAACATCACTGCTCAATGTGCGCCGAGTAGTCTGATCACGAAACCGAAGTTTCATTTTCTAGTCCATCTTCCGCCCTATATCCGTCGGTTTGGTCCAGCTATCATTTTCTCAACCGAACGGTATAAGTCATTTAATAGTGTTTTTCGCCTTTCTTGCGTCTACAGCAACCGCCAAGCACCAAGCCGCGACAGCTGCAAGACTTTTGCACGTCAAGATACTATCAAACATCTCGCTACAGGCGGATATTGGTTCGATCAAAAGTCCCAGGGATGGGTTCGAGGCGGTCCTGCTTTGCGGAGTTTCCTTCTGGAACACCCTGCACAAGCTGACTGTCTTGGTATCAAGAATGAGGATCCTCCTAGGATCGGTACGTTGTTGCTACTCTACTTCTCCAAAATACTCACAGTACCTCAGCATCTGGGTGACTTGCACTAAGCCAGGTTAATGCACATGGAAAGAAAGTAAAGGTCCTAGTAGAGTGGGAAGCGACGCGCTGTGCGACGCTACTTCAAGTGGTACCACACGACTCTACAACACTTTTTCAGGGTGTTTCACTAACTGCCAGCAATGGTGATATCATTCGTGTTAACGGGAATGCAATTTTTCACCACGGAGCTGATAAGAATGTGAGATCGTTTGTTGGATGTTGGCTAGTATTGACTGTCATCAGAGCCACATAGGCCGCATACGTGAAATTCTGCTCTCCACGGATCGTGATGTCAAATTTGTTGTGTTACAGCTATTTTCACTTGTGCCAACACTGCACCCTAAGATTCATGCACCATGCCTGGAGATGACTGACGAGGAAGTTGTCGTGTCTGGACAGGTAAATCCCTTTCTAATGATGTTCTCTTGGTAAATCTCACTGCAACAATCATCTCCAGGATATCATCTGTTCTGTCAATGTACAACATAACTGCATTGACGCTCAGTGTATAGACATGGAGTCGAAACCTATGCAACAAGAAAGACTGGAGACGAAGCACAAGGTTCGGGTGATTCAGCACAAGCCTACACGATCATATTTCTTGAATACGTGGTCGATTCACAACTATGAGGCTATTTACTCATGCCTACCCCAGAATCTCCACGAGACCCCAACACGTGTCACGAACGTGTCAGACACACGGAAAACTGCTGTCAGCCAGTTGCATGACAAACGTGCTGCAAAATCTGCTATCAGCAGGGCTCAGGCGGGTTCCTCCATTTCCGACATCACCGCTACCACGAATCCTGCATTTGACACAGCAGACAAGAAATCGAAACCCAAAGGCAATGCAAAGAGTAGAGCTGCAAAGGGTTCAGCCGACGCCGTGCACGATTTACCCCAATCCACATCTGCTGCATCATCCGCCATGCCATCTGCCCTGTCGGACGTACAATCTCCGAGGCCTTATCAGGCTTCCCAATACCCTCAGGGCCCAGCCTTTGGGGGATATTCTCAGCCTCTTCACTCCACAGCATCATTCGTCCTACCACCTGCTCCGCCGGATGCACAGTTTGCAAGGCCTCCCCAGACTTCCCAGAGTTCTCATAGTTCAGTCTTGGGTGGACCTCTGCAGGCTCTTCACACTGCCATATCATTCACCGCACCATTAGCACCACCGGGTGGACAGTTTTCAGGGCCTCTACAGGCTCCCCGACACCCTCAGTATCCAGTCTTCACTGGGCCCTCTCAGTTACTTCATGCTGCTGGCAGTGCTGCGTCGTTCACCATTCCACCTGCCCCACCACCAGATGTACAGTTTCCCAGGTCCCACCAGGTTTTCCGTCACACTCAGGATTCAGCCTTCGCTGGACCCTCTCAGCTTCTTCATACACGACAGTATGCCCATGCCATGAATACACCTGCTCAGGTTTCAGTAGGTCTTACGATGCATCCGACCAACTTCACACAACTCGGAGAAGATTGTACACGTGCTGTGGCACAAGTGCCAATATCCCAACATCCGCGTTACTATCACTCAATGTCATCTCATGCTCCCCCACCGTACCATTTATATTCCTTGCAAGGTTCTGTGATGCACCCGACTCAGTTTACACAAGTGGTTGGCGCGAGTGTGCACATGGTAAGACCTCCTCCACAACCTCAGCCTCTAGTAGTGTTTAAGCTTCTAGCTCATGACCTTTCTTTGGACAGGTTCTTCCGCATCCTTATCATCCATAGGACTGTGGCATAAACATAGCCAACATCTCAAACCCCGTGATGACCTCGATGGATTTCTCACCTTGGATCTCGAGCTCTCTTTCACGTCCACAATGACCCTCAACTCCCCTGTGCACAACTATGTAAGCATCACAGAAGATAGCTCTCAAGATGATGCCATGGATATTTCTCCCATGCCATCTCACATCGTGCAGGCGCTCACGGAAATTAGCAACCTCACTTTGACCAATGACAAAGAAACCGACATTGGCAATAGCTCGCGCCCACCCCTGAATAAGGCCGTTTCCAAGTCGTCCAAGATGAAATGGCTGGTTAGAGGTCCTATTTTGCAAATTGAGACTTTCGATGCAGCTCGCATGGTAGCGTACTGATCCACACACCCCTACACCTGTGCTACTTTCTACAGCGATAGTTTGGATAGTTACTACCTTCTCCCCTTCTTGCTTTCAAGTTCTTTGTTCAATCAACATCCGTTGCTGCCAGTGGTCGTGCAGACTATCCAATGACCCATGTTACTATTCGTTGGAGTTCACTCAACCTTTCTTCCGACTTACGAATATCACTACAACTCGTCGTGTTTGCAGAGTCTGTGCATCTCACATGGCATGTTTGCTTTTCATGTTCGTCATGCCTTGATGTCATCAGATCAGTCCTGGCCAAATAAAATGCACCTCAGTGTTATGTGTGAATGGACGACACTCTCATCACAATGATTTGGAACAGTTCTCTGAAAGGCCTGGTTTGGTTGCACTGTAACAATCCTCACCAATCATTGATTCATCCTCAAGTCATGGCTCTTTTGAAGCAGGTTCTTTTACAATAATGCATGGACAATCGTGATCGTGCCAAGCAGTGTCCAAATAAATACAAATGTGATGTTTCAAGCAAATTGTTTGGTTGATTGCCTTTCCATTCCAGGTCATTGCAACGTGCCTGTCATGTCCAGTCGGTTCACACTTCGTGGAATGTCTGGCAATTCCTCACTGGTAGTTTCTCAAGGCAACTCTAAACGGGGTCACCGACCGAGCATTGGGTCTGCAGCTTCAGCAAGATGAAGAAGCAATAGTCAGGCCAATCATGGGAGTTCATCCCAAGGACGTGTTACTAATAGTGTGGGGAACCCGAGGGTGCCTTCCCTGGTGGTGTCAAGACCTGGGAGCGTCAATGCCACAGGGAATGCAACTACGACTATGTCCCGCCCTGTGTCACCTTTCAGTGACAATGGTTCAGTCACGGCCCCCATCAGTACCAGCCTTCGTCGACCAAGAGACAGAGATGATGACGATCTTCTATCTCTCTGTCCACAACAGAAGAAACGCCTCCTGGAAAGAGCTGCCACAATAGCCAAGAAGCATGATGTTTCCGAAGAAGAACTTGGCAAGTTCATTAACGTGATTTTTCATTTTTCTATTGTGTTTCTAATATAAATTATTGAGCCAAAACCAGCTCGAAAACATATTCTTGATGTTTGTTGATATTAAAGCCAACATCCTTGCGATTTCAAATGGCTCGAAAGAGAATGAGGTGGCCGCTGTCAAAGATTACATTAATTCCAAGGATTTCCAGGTAATGTGCTATGTCTGTTGATTAGCAGAAGATTCGGTCGTAACAATTTATCCCTGCTGGCCAGGCGATACTCAAAAGCCGTCTTACTGCATGTCTGCTTTCACCGAACCTAACTGCATACGTCGTTGACACACAAACCCATATCGCGGTAATCCTGCAATGCAAGTATCTGTGCGTCTTACTTATTTGTATCATAGGATTTTATGAAGCTGCACCCCGATATATTCAAGATTCCCAAGAGCGTGTTTGACGATGCTGAAGTAGGTCCGATCCTCGGCAAGATAGTCACAAGAATACTATCCAACATCCGTGGTACAATAAAGACAGCGGTGCGTATTTTCTATTGCATATGTGATCAAGCTTATGGAGTCACAGTTGACAAAGTCGATTGGCAAGCAAACAAGTATTATGGATGTTCTGAATAGTTTTGGACGAGGTACCGGCATGGAACTCAACTCGCCACATTGGCATCGCTTTACATTCTTAGTAAGTCAGGCATCTCTCAATGACTCGGTACTAATAGATCATATCAGAGGTGTTGCCTTCGTCTCTTTCTCATAGACCAGCAAGACTATAGGGACGTGCCACTTGACAAGCTTTTTTCTCCAGTCCTCGTTGACCACATCCACGTGGACACTCTTGCATGTATTGCCGAGGAATTGGATATGAACATTGCTGATCTCCAGCCAGGAGTCCATGATGAGGTAGACGACCTAGATACTGGTAATGACCAAGATGATCTTGATGGTGACGAAGATCGTGACAGGCAAGCACACGACATGCGGATGGATCCTGACCATCAACCTGGAGATGGCAGCCTGGTGGGGGATGGAGAGCCAAATACTGGTTGTGCTGGAGACCCCAGCAATGACACTGATTACAGCGGACCCTCATTTAATGATCTTGATGAACGTGGTGGGGATCAAGGTGATGGGGAGGCCAGTGGTGACACTGGGATTCCTGTCTGGGCCAGCGGCCAATTTTGGAATTTCGTCGACCATACGCTGGATGATCTGAGGAAGGAGTGTCAGAAGAACTCTTCAGATAAAGAACAGTACATGATAGCATATGCAGAGTACGTTGCCTGTCACTTGTGCACCCTCCATGTCGCTGACTTGTTGAACTCTCAACAGTGCACTCGTTCAATATTTCCAGAAAGATGTACATGACTTGCCCGGATGCAAGAAGCTACTGAAGTTAGTGCCACACATCGGTGATCTTAGTGACATCCTCGTTGCTCCCAATGCCAGCACCTTGCCATGGCAGAATATAATTCAGTTGGAATTGGTGTGGGCCTGACAGTCCTAACCTGTCTTTTATTTCTCGCACGCACACTCGGTAATCACCACTGTCTAATCATGTATGTGATGATCTAAATAATACCTGGCTTCATGTTTTTCTGTCACCCAATCATGACTCGAATTGAGGTATACTATACACGTACATCTGCCCATATGGTGTGTATGCTCGCAGGGAGACATACAACACATACTGGTATGGAGATGTGCAATCAACACTAGGATGGAGACATGGGATTGGGACTAGGATAGAAACACTGAATCAACATTTGAATGGGAACATAGGATTGACATTTGAACAGAGACACTGGATCGACACTTGGATGGAGATACAGAACTGATAAAATTACACAGACACTAGTGACACATAGGTGGTGGGACATGCGAGATACAGTCATTCACCGCCACTTTAAACAGCCAATTTAAAAGTCGTGTAGAAATCACAACACCTCACTGATGGTAGATCAGAAGTGTAGAGCTAATGGTATTATGAGGTTATGTCTAAACTATGAACTCTATTAAGTGAAAAAAATTAAGCAACTAGTCGTAAACTTGATGATGAGGGGAGTGGCCTTATCATGCGGTCACTGGCACTTTAAACAGACCAAATATAGTATATCCGGGTATCGGAGTTGGATCTAAGCGCTATCGGATGATATCGCGTTGATCACTCGTCCTCGCTCCCACCATCAGAAAGCATGCCCTCATTACATTCATGTTCACTCCCACCATCCTGCGCTTCAATATTTGCGCCACTCTTCGCCCCAGGCCTTGGTGGTGCACCCTCCAGCTTGCCCCACTTTGGCTTTGCCCAACCAACTCGCCGCTTCTCAACTTTTGCAAGGTCTCTTTCTTCTTCCCAAAGCCGTAGTTGGTCCTGGTAAGCTTCTTGTTACTCCTTGTTCCTCTGTTTACGTGCGTCGTCTGCTTCTTTCCAGGTTGCTATTAGTTTGTTCTGGGCTTTCTTTCGCTGCCGCCGATTCTCACGTTCAACTTTGTCCCTTTCTATCGCTGCGGTTTGTGTGTTGACTTGTGTTCGAAATGTCTTGCTCGTAAGTAGCTTTGGTAGTCCATCAGCATTGAGTTTCCCTTTCTTTTTCCTTTTCTGCTTATCCTCCTGTGCTTGGATCTGATTTGACAGGCGACCAACAAACATTCCTTGGAGCACGGCAGTTGCTTGTGTGCCAATCAAGGCACTCTTGTATGCATTAATCTGAGCATACGATTCCTGCAACGCAACTTGGTAAGCCTGCTCCCTTTCGTTCTGAGGTTCATCCAGGAGTAGCTCATGGCAATATCTGCGTGTTGGTGAAACAGCCATAGGTGTGTATTCCGGAATGCAATGTGATGAGGTAAGTGGAGTTTTGTCGACGAGAAATGACGCTAATGTTGATGTGAGTGCAGATACTGTCTCCCGAGTGGCAGCATGCCAATCCATGTGAGTTGATGTCACTGGTTGACGGATGGACCACATGCTACTGTTCGAAACAGGTTCCTGGCCACTTTCTTTGCCCCAAAGTGGGCTCTCTGCTGCCACATCACCAATGATTGGAGACGAAACACCATCATTGTGCCCTGGGAAAGACTGTGTGTGGGTTTGTTGGATGTGACCAGCGACAGTCTCAACAGGAGGCTGAAACTGACAAAGCAATGATGTTACAGCGCGGACCGGACTTGACTGGGGGAGTGGCAAACAGCCTCATGACGAGGTTGCTAGACTCGGCGCCATCATCTCCTCTGTCACAAGATTAGGATTGAATGGTCATACATCAGTCTTCTTGAAGGCAGTGCGTATGAGCTCTGGTGTGAGAACTTTTTGGTGCGCTTTCTCATAAATAGAGATGAATGACTGCTTCGTAATTCTTTGCCCTGTCATGCTCTTGAACTGGTCCTGTTCTTCTGACCACTGCTGTTTTAAGGGACCAAAGACAACAACATCAAGCCCCTGATAGATATGGGTTGTATGTGCTGGGTAGCAAAGAGCATGGATATTGTGTTCATGTGCATAGTCGAGGAAATCTTTGGTGTAGTGTGAGTTGTGCCCATCAACTAGCAAAAGTTGGGCTCGTCCATTTGCTTTCTCCTTTGTCTTCTGATCGAAGTCCGCAATCCACAGTGCTCCAATTATGCCATCTGTCCAACCTTTATCAGAATGTGCAATACTGGATGCAACCATGAGTTTGCTGGGTTTTCAAATGAATATAGCACTTACGAGGCTTGTAAGTGGTTGTCTTGATGCCAATTCATTAAAAATGATTGGCCCTTATATATGCATGTTGGTGGGATTGTGCTGCCATCAGCGCAGATTGTGACTATCACGGTAATTGTTTCTTTATTTCCATCGCACTGTTGATACTGCATCTTGTGTCGGGCTGGACCAATGACGCGCTGTTTCCGACCAATGCCAGGTTGAAAGCCACTCTCGTCTGCAGCCCAAAGACAGTCCTCCTCAATGTGATTATTATCCAGAGTTGTTTTAAGCAGGTCACACCAAGCTCTGTGAGTATGCTCATTCACTGCCTGGCCACGATTGGAGTCTAATGGTGAACTCCAGTAGGTACCCAACTGCCCAGCATGTCGACGAAGAAAGCGCGCAGTCCAATTCTGTCCAACTCCTGTCTCTGGGAAGCTGGATCCTATGCGAGCTCGTAAAACTCTACCAACATGAAACTTCAAGGTTTCATGGGTAAGTGGAAACCCACGTGCTGCAAGTTCAATGCAGTATGCAACAATCGTTTCATCCTCCTCAGGGGTAAGCCAGCCATAGTTCTCTTCATTTGCTTGCTGACAGCTTCTTCCTCCAGCAAGGCGATTCTTGAGTGTTACATGATTGATATTAACATCTTTTTGTTGCCTCTTCATCTCTGCTTTGGTTTCACTACACAAGGCACGCAAGCTTCGCCGCGCTTTCTCCGGCTTTTGCTGGTCTTCAATATGGAGCTTGATTGCATAATCCAAGGCTTCTTCTCTACCTAAAGTGAGTCTTCTCTTCTTTTCCATTTTGGATCTTGCCCGGCCAACCATTTTGAGTTGCCAGTGTTTTGTTTGACAGCTTTTTTTTGAATGCAATGCGACATGTTCAGTCAACGCACTACTACACTGACGACATGACATTTCCTGTTATGGTATATCACGCTTACAAGCGACACTATCAGTACTGATAGTCACTGATAGCTGCTTGCTCAACATGCTCGACCGGCATTGTGCTGGCACAACTAATTCCCTTTATACCACACTTCAAACTTTACTCCAGCCTTGCCAAGACCTATTCACACCTCTTTCATAGTTTCTCCCTAATTTAGCTTGTTT
>JBBPLO010001131.1:0-12140 GCA_038089835.1 Retiboletus flavoniger | reverse complement strand
CAAGTTTAGCATCGAATGGTCGTGAGGCTGCGTGAACTAGGAATATATTCAGGTTTGAGAGGACGAATCACGAAGCGGTATATGCACAGCGATGACGATGCTTATGTTGTTTGGCGTCACCGTCGAACGCCTCGGTGTCTCAGGGTAGGAAAGAACAGACATCATAGAGACTCATGGTGTTGTCATGACCTCTAGAGTATACCTTGCCTTTCCCAAGGTACGCTGATTTCGTTCAGTCCTGCTTACCATGGCATGTGTAACACATCTGAAAAGTGCTTTCGTTACGACTCAGATATTCGAAGACCAGAAAATATTTCGTCATTGTTGCATGCTGCACCCTGGCCGGGGCCTAGATGAAATGACGCACAGTTACAGGATTCACATAACTACAAGGATATGAAGCAGGAAGTGTCAAAGACAATGGTAAGACAGTACATGCTCATTGTGCTCAGTAGGAGAGGACATCAATACTGGCACTCTTCCAGGTTCAATCCTTCAAAGCTTGTTCTTTGACAATTTCAGTGGCAGAAGCTGTCCACCAATTAGGGTTTCCAGTCCACTGCTGAAACAGGTGTTGTCAAAGGCACAAATGTTCAGTGGTAGCAGGGACATACTTCATGTTATGATCCACGGTGGATCGCCCTTTTCCCTTTTTCCTTTCTTTTACTTAGCTAAGTCCTCAAACATCTCTCGTCTTATCTCAGACTAAGGAACTCCATCTACGCCCTGAGTTCTGCTTCCCCAGCTCCCTCTGTCCTCCTTATCTCGGAACCGATTGTATTATTAGAACAGACTTGTCATGACTCATCCTTATCTACTGTGGATAACTCACTCCTTATCTCGGACTTACTAAGAGTCCATTACCTAAGCCCCTTGGCATATGTACTTATATCGCTTCGCTCCCCTGTACTCTCCCCTAGCTTAGTCTACTCAATTCTATGAGCTCTAAGCCATCCCTCGCTCCTCTCATCGCTGTCTGTTATCAGCACACTAAGGCTAAGGGACTTCCCTGAGGCCTTCACCTTGAAACCTTGTCTCAGACTTAAGGAGAACCCTTGAAGTCTAACTGCGGATCGTTTGATGTCGCTTCCCTTCAAGGAATCCCCTTGAAGGCATGTCTCCGAAGACTTCTGTCGGAACACCCTGTGTATCCTCCCTCGTCTTTACATTACCTTGAGCTCACTTTGAGTCCCTGCTGGTATTCCACAGCCCAGCGTAACAAAAGACTAAGCTAGCTCTCTACAGACGACTTTCAGGTTGCTCCTCTTACCTGCTCTCGCCTTCAGTCTGCACAGGGTGATTCCCTGGACAACCGTGCATCCCTCTCCCGCGATCAGCCTGAACGGGGTGATTCCCTAGGCACTGCGTTACCATTGCCTCCCACTGGTTCCTCCCTCAAGGTATGCCCGAACAAGGCCAATCCTCCCCCGAACCATCATCCCCCTCGTCCCTCGAACACTCAGACCCTGATGTCTACCCCACCTCTGTCCAAGAGGAAGACGAAACCCTCCACCTCACCCAAGGACTCGCCCACCACCTTAGTATTCTGCGAGTTCCTTCTCCTGAGACTCCCACTCCCGTTGCCACGCAACCAAGCATGTCTCTCCCTACCAGACCTAGTAAACCGCCTGCCCTCACAGCCTTCCCTCTCTTTCGCACACGTCCCACCGTTGCGCCCTCACCTTCGCCCCCACCAGCCATGTCCTCTAAGGAACTATGCCTTGGAGCCCCTGAACCCTTCAATGGGTCCTATGATAAGTCCAAGCAGTGGTTCAACACTGTCCAATTCTACCTCCTGTTACAATTTTCTTTCCTCATCATCGTTTCCTCTTGTTAGTACATTTCTCATCCTTAGTCTCCTACTGAGGACGTCGCGTCTCTTGGGCACAGGAGGTATACCTCTTCATTGGAGGACCCTCCACGCTATCTTTGGTTTGCTTTCCTTAGGACTCTATTCCTTCGCCCTTATTCTGGACAATCCTCTCCTAGCTAAGTTCTCTCATACTTAGTCGTATCCTAGTTTTACCTGGTCCGTGCGTGGGAAGTCTCCCTTTCTTTCTCATATATCAAACTCGCTACTCCTGTACCCCAGCTCTTTATTCTTGATCTGCGCAATATTAGCGTATCTCTTGAGTCATCCCAAGTCCCTCTGAGCTCAACTACCCTAGCGATTCTAGGGTAGTCTCCTTGTCCCAAATCCCTATCAGACGTCGGTCTCTTCGTGAGTATCGCCTGTGGACGACTCCCACTACCTTGAGCCCTCCTTAGTACGCTACGCGTAACACCTCCTTGTCAACGCTGACGTCTATGACACCGACACGAAGAAAATTGCGTTTGCTCTTTCACATATGACCAAGGGATCTGCTGCCATCTGGGTAGCGACCTTCTGACAGAAATGCATCTCCACCAGAACAATCAACCTAGGAACCGTCACGGCCTTCACCACGGAGTTCTTGGCCACCTTCAAGCACCAAGACTCAATTGGAAACGCCATCGCCTGGCTCTCCACCACCAGAATGCAAAAGAAGAAGGACAGATTCTCCCCGACCCTTCTCAACTACATTGCCACCTTCCATAGCAAAGTCGCCGTTGCCCAGATCACAGATGACAACATCCTCATCGCCTACTTCGCAGCAGGCTTACCCTCGTCCATCATGTACAAGATCTATGTGATGGAAACTCCCCCAACCACCATCTCCGACTGGTACTCAAAAGCCATGCACTTCGACAACATGTGAAACCGTGCCCATGAAGTCGCCTCCAGGTCTGGAGCCGCCTGTGCCAAGGACATCTCGTTTACCCCAAAACCCCAAGCTGACCCCAATGCCATGGACGTTGATGTCATCCGAACCATTACCAAGATGACCCCTGAAGAGAAACAGCGGTGCATCAAAAACAACCTCTGTTTCCAATGCCACCAAAGCGACCACTCCTCCCAGAACTGCCCAGCTTTTTCCCCACAGACTCCGAGGACCCCTCGCCCACCTACCAAGAAGGTGGCGGAGGTAGCTGACGATGAAGATCTCCCCCGCCTCCAAGGGGTGGAAGATGATGAAGAAGACGAGCAATCTGTGAAAGCAGTATTCCTCCAGGATTTTTAGAAAGGAAGCCTACTTCGATGTTAGCACCTTCCTACATCACCTCTGTACTAGTAAAAGCTGTGACTAAATCTATGATCATCCCGGTCCAAGTCATATGCCCCTCGTACACCATGAAAACTGTTGACACCAGAGCGCTTGTTGATAGCGGCGCCAGCATCTCCTGCATTGACCACGGCTTCGTCACCAAACATAAACTTCCTCTGATGAAGCTCGCCTCCCCCATCCTCACCAAGAACGTGGATGGCACCACCAACCACTGAGGAAAGATCACCCACACATGCTCTCTGTTTCTCAACATTGAAGGACTCGCCCAAAAAGTCCTTTTCCACGTCATGCACCTAGGACGGGACAACCTCATCCTGGGACTCCCGTGGCTTCGCTCCGCCAATCCGAAGGTCGACTGGACCTCTCGCACCCTAACCCTGGAAGAATCCATCGACCAGTCCACCCTCCTGCACCACGAGCATAAGAAAGACCTGAAATGACACAACAAGGTCTACACCTTCCCAGTCCACGAGCCCGACTTCATCCCAGTTCAGGCCATCTCCCACGACCACCTCCACAACTACCTTGACCGAGAAGTCGAGGAGAGGTACCTCAACATTGCCATATGCAACCGATCTGTCTTCCGGATCATCCGCTGTGGATCCAGATTCCTTAGGGCTTCACAGATAGCCAAGATCACTAAGGCCATGGAGCTCGCCAAGGAAGAAGCACTTGCCGCCCCAAAAGCCTCGCTACCCCCAGAGTATGAGGAATTCAAGAAAGTCTTCTCCCAAGAAGCCGCAGACCACCTTCCCCCGTCATGACCCTATGACCACAAAATCTCCCTGAAGCCCGACTTCACCCCCAACATCGGGAAGATCTACCCCCTCTCACCCGACAAAAAAGCTGCCGCCGACAAGTTCATCAACGAGAACCTTGCCGCAGGAAAAATCTCTCCTTCCAAGTCTCCCCAAGTGTTATGTGCGACGCATGCTAGCAGAGATACAGGCTTGGAAGGGTCATCTACGAGTCCAAGAGGTATGGCACAACCATCAAGGAGTCTTGGAAGAGAATCAAGGTCTTGTCAAGAGAATCAGGTAGGAATCAAGGGTGCTTAGGTTCTGGGAGAAACACTAGCAAAGAACATTGTGCGTGCTATATGCATAGATCAAGGATAAGGTACATGGATGCTAGGGCTATGGTTTATATACTAAAGAACTGTGAGCACGGACCATGGAAGGTCGTGGAATGCAAAGGAAGCTAAGGAATGACTAAGGTCAACGTGTCAGCTATAGATAGCGGTGGTACATGTGACAGTGGAGTGGGGGCAGTAAGGAGCATATGACTAAGGATAGATAAGCAGAGGTCTAGGCGCAGGGAAGACTGTGGGTATCAAGGACGAAGGGAAGTGACTAAGGATGTATTAAAGAAGTGGCGAGAGATAGAGCGGGTGCGGGGTAGACCGGGCCGTGAAGAAGATGATGAGGGTGAAACTGAGCAGGTGCGGGGTAGACCAGGCCGTGAAGGGGATGATGAGGGTGAGACAGAGCAAGTGTGGGGTAGACCGGGCCGTGAAGAAGACAATGATGACTAAGGAAAAAGATAGGGGAATAACCTATCTGGAGGAAAAACCATAACACCAAGCATCCCCCTTCTTCTTCGTCCATAAGAAGGACAGAGGACTATGCCCCTGCCAAGACTACCACAAACTCAATAAGGCGACCATTCGCGACGCCTACCCACTCCCCCTCATCTCCGAACTCATTGACAAACTGAAGGACACTTGAAAATTCACCAAGTTCGACATCCGATGGGAGTATAACAATATCCAGATCGCTCCTGAAGATCGATGGAAGGCTGCCTTCATAACCCACCGAGGCCTCTTCGAACCCAATGTCATGTACTTTGGCCTCACAAACTCCCCTACTACGTTCCAAAGGTTCATGAACAACTCCTTTGGAGATCTGATCGCCGAAGGATGGCTAGTCATCTACATGGACGACCTCCTTATCTTCTCTCCCAACGACGCCACTCACACCAACAGGACCTGACGTGTCCTCCAGCGCATGACAGAGCTCGACCTCCACCTCAAACTCGAGAAGTGCAAGTTCACCACCAAAGAAGTGGAGTACTTGGGCCTCATTGTCAAACCTGGTCACATCGCCATGGACCTGGTCAAACTCAAAGACATCGCCAAATGGCCTGCCCCGACCTCCCTAAAGCAAGTTCACTCCTTTTTAGGGTTCGCTAACTTCTACAGATACTTTATCCACGACTACTCCACCACCGCCTGACCACTCATCGACCTCACAAAGAAAAACCAACTGTGGGATTGGTCCCCCGCCTGCCAGGATGCCTTCAACTCCCTCAAAGCCACTTTCCAGTCCCAACCTGTCCTCCAACTCCTGAACACTGGCACTCAGTTTGCCATCACCACCGACACCTCCAAATTTGCCTTTGGAGCTATCCTCCAGCAGCTCGACCCCAATGGGGAGTGGAAACCCTGCTCCTATATTTCCCAGTTGTTCAACCCCACCGAACGAAACTATGATGTCCATGACCACGAACTCCTCGCCGTCATGAGAGTCCTCTCCGCCTGGCGACACTACCTCCGCAGCACACCCTTTCCTGTCAAAGTCTTCACTGACCACCGCAACCTCACCTACTTCTGCAAACCCCAAGACCTCAACCGGCATCAAGTACACTGGCTCCTTGACCTCGCTGACTATGACCTCGAATTCTCCTACACTCCCGCTGCCAAGCTTGCTGCCCCTGATGCCCTCTTCCATCGCCCCGACCACAACTCCCATGAAACGGATAACTCCACTGTCACACTCCTCCCCGAGACCGCCTTTGTCACTACAGTCGACACCCTCCTCGCCAAACAAATCTCGGACGAGTGCACTATCGACCCCTGTTACAACTTAACCATCGGGCAAGGCGGAACAAAGGTTATCTGGGCTGAGCATGCTGGGGGAACGCAACGGAACTGTCCCAGCATGTTCTACTACCGCGAGGGAGACTCACAGCTTTCAAAGACGAGATGGCAGAGAGGTCAGACCTCAAGGTGGCCCCAAAGGGCAAGGGCAAGGATGACTGGATGGGAGATGGTTATGGTATCAAAGTTAGCAAGGTACATGAGTAGGTAGGGTAGGGTAGACTACTATGGTGCTGTAATGAAGACATGACCATTAACGGATATCAAGAAGTGACAGTGGGAGTGCGAGCATATACCAGGGGTACTGGTAAAGGCGAAGGATGAGCGAGTGACAAGGAGACAATGATGTGTCAGTTGGCGACGAGGATTCCTACTGGCGACAGCAGGGGACTCTGGGGAACTCAAGGGAACTGTCCAGAGGTTGTCGGGCTGGAGGGATACCAACGAGGGATACCGGAGTGGGTATACCAGTCAAGGGTCTTCCTATCCACGAAGCAATGGACAGGTGGTCAAGGCACAGTGGTGGCTCCTCAATGGGCTGTGGAGACTCTACTGGGCAATACTCATGAAGAGACCGACATCCAGTAGAGGGAGGGATTGAGGGGGTTCACCAGAGGAGAGACTCCAATGAGATCGAAGTTTATGGTCAAAGTGGGGAATACAAGATAGTCGTACTATGCTTATATACCGCTATGGAGGGTGCACAGACCATGTAATAGATAGAGTGCAAGCCATGGGTATACGAGGAGTCCATGGAGAGCACAGAAGAGATATTTATAGACAAGAGATGATATGTCGATAAGCAGGTGTACTGTAAGGGACATATGATGGCCGTCTAGGCCAAGAGGGCATGAGGAGGTGTGTAAGGGAGATGTTATGCGAAGCATACCAACAAGGTCTCTTGGTGATCTTGAGTGGCTAAGGCGATACTCACAAAGAGACCGACATCTTAGGGACTCAAGGATAGATCAGGGGAACAAGGTTTACTAGGGATGGGCCTAGTAAAAGACTCGGAGTGACACTTGATAATACACGTAGATTGCGCAGAACAAGAATGTAGAATACATGATATGGAAGACTATTTATAGTACAAGCACAGCACACAGACCATGAGATATTGTGAACTAAGAGATAACGATTAGGCACGAAAGAGCCTAATTAGGAGTGATAGTGTCCAAGGTCGAGAGACTGAAGATAACAAGATCTAGGCCCTCTGATAAGGAGATAGGCCTGTCGTGGACGATAAGACATAACTCGTTGATAGGAAAAGAAGCGAAAGAAAACTATGACGAGTAGTATACGGTGAGATGGAAAGAAAATCATAACAGGAGATCTATGTATAAAGACGAGGGGATACGTTGATAAGCAGGCATACCATGAGGAGCTTGCAGGGATAGCTGAAGGCACGAGGAGTGCCAAGGCGACAGGGAAGAGATGGCCGTCTAGGCCAAGTGACACGAGGGGACGCATAGTAGACACATGGGCTAAGACAGGGGCACAGAGAAGTGCCAAGGCGGAGGGTAAGGGGTATGCATGGGAGGGATGCGTAAGCTAGGATAGTAAGGGGGTCCGTGGGGATACCGGAACGAAACAGAGGGGAGGACTGGGATACACGGGGCAAGTACCAGTCGATAGTGAGACGCAGGTTAGGCGTAAGCATCACGTGGTGAGACACGTAGATCACGTGGAAGTCATGGGTGCTGTGGAGGTCATGAGGATGAAGCGGGATAGAGGATCCTAGGTAGGAAGTGAGGTACCAGAGGTAGCCGGGGCTGGGGTTAGCTAAGGGTTAGCTAAGGATAGTCATCTAGTGGGCAGAAGACAAGGATGCAGGTAGAGCCTCAAGGGTCATGAGGGATATGGATCATGTGGGGATCATGGGGTTCCTTTGGAGGGTGCTAGGAGGGATGCTCAGAGATAGCCGAGGACTAGGGGTAGGATGAGGGTCTGCTCAGAGGTAGCTGAGGGCTAGGACAGGGGATGAGGAGTACTGCTGCAGTGGCTAAAAAAAGAGGGGTACTCTCCTGCAGGATTAACGAGGGCGCATGGATGAGGGACGAGGACATGTGACAAAGAAAAAAGGATAGGGGCATACGCGAGCTGTAACAACCCCACAGCCCTCCAGGCCATCCAATCCCTCTCCGTGCCGCTCCCCCCATCCTTCCGTGCCTGCTTCTCCCCCTGGCAGTCAATCAATGGAACCCTTACCTTCCACGGCCGCCTCTACATTCCCTCTAACTCCCGCCAAGCAGTCCTGGCCAAGCACCATGACCACCCCACCGCCGGTCACCCCAGCTACTTGAAAACTTGCCAACTCATCGCCACTGAGTGCTGGTGGCCTGGCCTTGCAGCCCATGTCCGCAACTACATCTCCGGCTGTGCCGTGTGCCAGCAAAACAAAACCAACACCCACCCGACCACCTCTCTTCTCATGCCCATCTGCTCCTCTTGTACCCGACTCTTCCAACAGATCTCCTGTGATCTCATCACAGATCTCCCTGTCTCCGACGGCTTCGATAGTCTCCTGGTCGTGGTCGACCATGGCCTTACTAAGGGGGTAATTCTCTGCCCCACAAAGAAAACTGTCACCACTGATGGAATCGCCACTTTATTTGCCCACAAAGTCTACTCTAGGTATGGACTCCCTGACAAGATCATCTCAGACCGAGGCCCCCAGTTCATCTCCACCTTCTCCAAGGAGCTTGGAAGAATTCTCAACTACAAGCTTGCCCTCTCCACCGCCTTTCATCCCCAGACCGATGGGGAAACCGAATGAGTCAACCAGGAAGTTGAGACCTACCTCCACATCTTCTGCGGTGATGACCCCACCTCGTGGGCCAGTAAGATTTCCTTAGCCGAGTTCACCCACAACCACCGCCCTCACTCGGTCACTAATAAATCCCCGTTCTTCCTCCTCATGGGCTATGAACCTAATCCTCTGCCCACTCTAGTCCTGACCACCAACGTCCCCACCATCGAAACCCGGCTCAAAGAACTCTCCTCCGCCCGAAACGAAGCCCTTGCTTTCCATGAACTGGCACGCCAAGTGATGGCCAGCCGGAATAAACGACCCTTTACCCCTTTTAGTAAAGGAGATAAGGTATGGCTCGAGGCATGAAACCTCCGCCAGGAACTAGCCAACCCCAAATTTGCTCCCAAAAGAGAAGGACCCTTCGTTATCACTAACATCTTGTCCCCTGTCTCTTATCGCCTAGCACTTCCCAAAACGTGGAAACTCCACCCCACGTTCCACATTTCTCTCTTATCGCCCTATCACCAAAATGCCATTTATGGCCCCCACTTCAAAAGAAACCCGCCGGAGCTTATTGGCGGACAAGCGGAGTACAAAGCAGAGAAGATCATACGTCACCGCGGTGCTTCGAATAAGCGCCACTATCTAGTCTGGTGGAAAGGTTACTCCACCGATGATGACTCCTGGCTTCCCGAAAAGGACCTCAGAAATGCACGGACCACCCTCCTCGCCTACAAAAAGGCACACCCCTGCGCCTTTTTCCTTTAGCCCCACTTCTTCCCTTCCCTTGTAGACTACCAAGAAACAAAGAAAACCATCCAAAGAATGTCTTCTATTACTACAGTATCATCCCTCTGCTCATCTCCCCCTCTCTTGTCCCCTCTCGCTGATGAATGTAATGTTGTCCTCATGGATGACTTACCCATAGACTTTCCTACCATAGATTCGCACACATCCACCGTGTACAACCCGTTGACATCATCCTCTTGTGCTACCTCCCCCGGCTGGGGATCCCCCTCTGCTGGTCCCCCATGTTGGGGAGACCGCTCTCCCGAGCTCCCACCAGTCTCGCTCGCCATCATCCTCCCGATGCCCATCCTAAGCGTCGATGTCCCTATCAACGCGCATTGCCTGCACAAAAACTACCCCTCTCGGGATGACTTGCAAGAGCTCACGTCGGCACTGACCAACTCCCATCTCCTCATACCTATGCAATCCTTCGTCGAGGATGCATCCCCCCTGGAGCTTGTCTCCAAACTCTATCTGCAGATTGCCCACCTCGGCCTTATCCCCCCAAACCCCTCGGATGCGCAGCACGCCTGCCTCCACTTGGTCCTCTCCTGTTACGTTCTTGTGCCGTGAACCTGCACTAGGGCATAGGAAGTCTTCTAGGTTATATCGTGGTCAACTGAGAGTCGCTCAAGTTGAGGACAGGATGATAAACATAGGATCTAGGGGAATTGCGTGGTATTGGCACAATATACACCATGGTACATGGCGGTAAAAGTGAGACTAAGAATAGTGTACATGGGTGCAGTGCTAGGGTTTATATACTAAGAAGATATGGGCACGGACCATGGAAGGTCGTGGAATGCTAAGGAAGACTAGAGAAGATGAGGGAGAAACAGAGTGGGCGCGGGGTAGACCGGGCCATGAGCTAAAGACGATAAGGGAGAAACAGAGTGGGCGCGGGGTAGACCGGGCCGTGAGCTAAAGACGATAAGGGAGAAACAGAGTGGGCGCGGGGTAGACCGGGCCGTGAGCTAAAGACGACTAAGTAAGAGGAAAAAGATAGGAATGAGAGGCGGAAGGGAGTCTATGAGGGGAGAAAAACTGTAACATTACCCCCTTTCTTACTTTGAGACTTACCAAGTCTCATCTAAAGTCGGCGGGTGGGGGGGTGAGTCGTTCTACCTTGAGGAGCTTTCCTCCTTGTGCTTTCTTTTTGCAAGCATGCTTGCATCGGTGACACACCAGGTAGATGGTGACATCGTGTTCGTCCACTGCGTCATGGTGGAGGACATGTTGGCACCAGTCGGCGGGGACGTTCTTTCCTGCATAGCAGGACCTAGCCTCACAGAGGAGGGGTGTGGGGGATGGGGAGGGGGAGCGGGGAACGTCTATGGTCAGGGTGTTGGGACGAGTGGGAATCTGTTCACGAGGAACGATGGTGAAAGGGTGGTGGTGGTAACTTCCAAACGATTCCATCCAGGGGGATGGTTGGATGCGGGTTTTGGGGCGAGGGTGGAAAAGGGGGGTCATTGCAAGGGGGCTGGCGACGAGTCTTTGGGTGGGAGTTGGGGCCATTATGGTGGTGAGAGAGAGCGGGGGGAAATGTGGTGGGTGTGGGGACGTGCACGAGATACTCACGAAGAGACCGTCGAGTGCAGTCTGGGGGTGATCAGGTCCTTCGGTGAAGGAGCTGATAGTGGTTGGGGTGGTGGGTCCGGCTATGGCAGCGCTTGAGGTAGAGCATCGTCCTTAGATAGGGACGTTCGTGGGTGTCCCAGGAGTGGAGGCGGGATAGGGACGGTTCTCATGGGCGGGGAACGCGGTGGTAGTGGATGGTGGGGCAGTGGATGTGATGGGCAGGCATGGTGGGGGTTTGATGAGGGTTTTTATGCCTTTAGGTTTTTGGGGCTGGAGGTGATATAAGTGTTGTGGAGTAGAGTCTAGGTCGGTGGAGTTTTGAGTAACTCCGTGGACTGCAGAGCTAGGGTGGGGCCAAGTAAGGTTAGAGTGATGCCGAGAGGGAATTACCTCCGAGCGGATTCTAGCCCGAGTGGGTCCAAGTTTTATGGAACTAAGGTGGGGCCGAGTAGGGGCCGAGTCGTGCCGAGAGGGAATTACCTCCGAGCAGGTTCTAGACTGCTGCGGAGCTAGGGTGGGACTGAGTAAGGGCCGCGTGGTGTCGAGAGGGAATTACCTCCGAGCAGGTTCTAGACTGCTGCGGAGCTAGGGTTCAGAGAGGCCGTTGATTCAGAGATAAGGCCGTGGGGTAGAGCCAGGATATCGGGCTTGCACCGAAGGGGGGGGAACAGTAGTGGGCAGGCTTCCACAGGTGGGGTCACAGCCGGTTGTTGTCAGGGGATGCTGAGGGTTGTTAGGACTCAGAGATCGCTGATCTGACTGTGAGGGCAGGGAGTGACGAGGGAGTTCGTCCAAGGGTGCAGTTTAACCACGTGCAGGTGGTAGCTAGGGGTGAAATCTAAGGTGAAAAGGAAAAAGATTTCTTGAGAAATCAAAGCGCTTCGGGGGAACGCCCTTGCGCTGCCTAAATCCTTCAAGGGAGACGTCCTTGGGATTGTCAGCGACTGAAGGTCAAGGGAAATGGCTGCAAGCTACGCTTGCCTTACGCCATTTC